>JAQGCH010000303.1:0-26402 GCA_034699485.1 Nanhermannia elegantula | reverse complement strand
TTCATTGAGTTCTACTTTTTAATGGTACAGCTTTTACAATTATAAACTTTAAGGTGCTATACGTGAAAGTATATATTTTAAAGTAAGGAATAGTAAACAAGGAATAAATAAATTGAAAATTTTTATAAATAAATTGAAAATTTTTATAAATAAATTGAAAATTTTTATAAATAAATTGAAAATTTTTATAAAAAAATTGAAAATTTTTATAAAAAAATTTTCATTAAAAGGATACAGAATAGAAATTAAAATTATAAAAATATTATCTCTAATGATATATTATTATAAAATGTTTAGTTACTATAGATATGATTGAGAGCTATAAAACTAAACAAAATCCATGGACAAAGTCCAGTAATGGACGAGACATAGGTTTAAATATCAATAAACTGCAAAAAACTATCAAAAATGCAATGACCTCTCGAACCCTTATATTTCCGCAACTTTTCTGAAGTAATTACAGCATAACTTTATTTAATTTACTGTACAAATAGTTAACAAAGTTAGAAAGATAAATGAAAATTTGGAGCACAAGCATAAAGGCATTTAAATTAATAGCATCACAAAGAATACGAAACTCGTTTATAACTTCTTTATGAGAAATCTTTAAATATTTATTTAGTTGGCTTTAAAAGAGAGTGACAACAAATACAAGATAGTTAAGTGTTTTATATTTAGGAAAAATAATTAACAATCAGTTCTTAATTAAATATTTGAGATGAACTGTTTAAGAAAACATACCTGTATTAATAGTGCAATACCAACTATACCATTAGGCTTTGTTGAAGCTTCACTCATGTTTTGGTATAACTCTGAATTATATCCTAATAATTGAATCTAAAGTCATAAATTAAACAATTATTTAATTTCAATTAAAAACTTCAAAGTCATCTCATTTTTGAGTATTAATTGCTTAAATTATTTTTATTTATAGTCCTGTATTAGTTAATAAGAAAAAGTAAATCATTATAAAACTTAGGATTGTTCTGTAAATACAGAATTCATTTGATTATCTGAATCTCTCTGAAACTTTGTAGGGCTTATTATTAGAGGGGTTTGTTACCAAATTATCGATTTCTTATTTAAAAATTGAAAAAATGGGATTTTTTGTTAATAAATTACTTGCTATCAATTTTTATCCTCGGTTTGTAAGTTCTATATGAATAAACAAGTATAGACTATACCGTATAGAATCAAAATATGCATATGGTTTACACAGGTGATAAAAACGGAGGTCTTGAGCCTAGTCTAGCCCTGCTAATCAACCTGAGCCTGTTTGAAATGCTAAATTAAATTTACATAGTTTTGTCTTTAATAAAACTCATTATCACTACAAAGTCATATATACCGCTCATTTAAACAAAATTCTCTAGAAATTCATTAGAAATGAGTTATTAAGAATGCTTTGCGAAATAAATAAACGTTTCAAACTTTTAAAAATACCTGTAGTAGTAATTTCTAAAGTGATTTCAAAGTTACCTAACTTTTAGTTTGTATATTAAGTTTATATATTTGAGTACTTAATATAGAAATTTAAACTTTTTATGTTTTGAGAGTTCATTTTTGAATACTTATAGCAAAAGCTTTTAATAAAAACAACATTCTTTGTCAAAATGACGATATAATTAAAATTGAAAAAATGCATTTTAATAATTGTTTACTTAATATATTACTTGATAAATATTATAATATTGTTTGATATAATCAACAAAAAGTGGATACCTCTCCAGGGAATGAGAGCCCAGCTATCGAATGTTCAGAGCCATGAGCGTCAGTTCGCCCAAAATGTAGATGCAAAGAATGGAAGCTATAGGAATATGATAATGGACCTCCACTTATATTAATTGTGGACTGAGTCGAAGAGGGAATGTTTATTGAACTTGACGTTTCACTCTCCTGTTGATTGTTATTTAAATGGAAGACAACGCTGTGACCATTGTTTTCTAAAATACCATTTATTCTATTATAGAACAAAATTAAATTTCTTTATTTAGTTTTTTAACGAATTTTTGTATATATTATAAAAAATGTAAGCATCAAATCACACTGGAAGTGATGGCAATTGAGTTTACACATTATTGGTTTGATTTTAGGCTTTGGAAGTAAAAACTTATTTATTTTTCAATTAAGATTTTTGAATTATTGGCGCTTTTGGTTTCAGTCATAGTAGTGATTGGAAAAACTTCAAATTATTTTGTCTCGTGGTCTGGTTTTTATTTTAATATCTGGTCTATTGGTCACAGACCAATCATCATCAGTCTTGGAGGCCGACCAGACCACCAAAGACCACGAGACCAAAAATTGTCTCACAAAATCGACCAATTTTGACCTCCAAATTTGAAAAATTTTCAGGTTTACCTCCTCCCCCTCCTGGAAGGTCGGTCTTTTGACACTTCTGGTTTCAGCGATCATTTGAATAATTAAAATATTTGTGTAAATGTCTTGAAAGAAAGTTAAGCTAATTGTTTGAATATGAGCTCATATTAATGTTAATTCTTATGTTTATAATTTTCATTATTTACTTGATTTGCATAAAATTCTAATAAAATAGTTTTTCTCATTTCGTATGACTATTTATAAATTTAATTGTCATGTAGAAGACAGTAATGTCTTCTTTGCAAATTATTATTTAAATTAAATCCTAAATTTTTGTATCTTATTAAATACTAAAAATTTTGCGAAATCTATCTTTTATTTAAAAAATGGAAATTATATCCTATTAAGTGATATTTACGACACAAACTCAATCTTTTAATGAAAAATAGTTTTAATACTCAATTAATCAAATCTTCTAGACGTCAAAAACATCTAAATATTTCGATTAATATTAAAAGTATTAAACTAATTAGGAAATAATGTAAAGCTTTATTACCAAAGACGAAATACTGTATTTAAGAAATTTTAAAAAGTTTATGGAACTAGAGTTCAAATTGTTGATAAACATGAATGGGCAGTAAAGTTTACATACAATTACAATTACTGATAAATATTTGAAAACTTACGAATTACAGAGCGTTTCATAATTATGTATCAGAAAGTAAACATTTATTATTGCAATACTATCGGTTATTTTTAAAAGAATTTTTTTATAATGAAGAAGAATAATAAAAGTTTTGTACCATGTCATGAGATTTTTGTTCAAATAATTTTTAGCGAGGCTGTAGTTCATTTTTAGAAACGTCTTAAAGCAATGTCACCTTATGTGTTGGCCTTTCCGTGAGGTGTGTTGTCCAAAAAGCTGACCAATTTTCAAATTTGTTAACTTGAGTCAATTGTTAGGTTTTGGACAACACATCTCACGGAAAGGCCAACACATAGTGACATTGCCTGAAGACATTTCTAAACATGACTCAAACAAAATGAACTACAGCCTCGCTAAAAATGATTTGAACAAAAATCTCATGACATGGTACAAAACTTTTATTGTTCTTCTTCATTATAAAAAAAATTGTTTTAAAAATAACCGATAGTATTGCAATAATAAATGTTTACTTTCTGATACATAATTATTAAACACTCTGTACTTTACACCTAAAATATTAGAATATATAGAAATTATATTAACTTTTAATTTTTGAAAATTATACTCAAATATGAAATTCAATAATTTAATAATTAATTTCTTTTATTGATTTAAGTCATTATAAATAGTTGAGAAGGAAATTAAGACGTTTTCACGCATTTGCAGTTTTCTTATAAGCAGTGATGGGCAACGCTCGAGCGTGAGCGCGCTCGGGCGAGCCTCAAGTTAATTATATATTAAAATGTTAGTTTGAAAACAATGAGTTTTATTTAAGCAAAATTACATACTTTTATAATAAACATACATTTTATTCAGTTATAAAGAATTTAGGCATAGAATCGACCAAATATCACATATTTTCTTAAAATAAACTAATTTTGTGTAATAAAAGATCTCCAGACTCATAAAATTTGCTAAATATGGCGCTCGGTAAAGCCCGCTACCCGAGCGGGAGCGCGAGCGCACGCTCGAGCGTTTCTTTTTCCCATCACTGCTTATAAGGAATTTGTCAAACTTTTATCATATCTCAAACACTTTGTCTCTTGTAATAACAGTAAAGAATGTTATTAAAAGATTGGTCACAATCATTATAACCAGATTATAACCAACTAATGACATAATTTTAAGTTTTTTACTCAATTATTATGTCAAATGTGAAACTAATACTATTTTATTATATAATGAAAATCTAAAAAATAGAATTAAAAATGCATACATACCTGTGTTTATTTATATGTATTGATCTCAAATTTGGATCATATAATAAAAGGCTTGGCTTGATATCAATCGGTGACTGTCTGTGTCCTTTACTGCAGAGATGCCAATCAGGATTAAGTATTCCCCAAAATTCAGGACCTGTTATGTGAGAACAACATAGAAATCAATTATAACATCTGATTCTCGCAAAGATCTTAATTCTCATGAACTAAAGTAATTGTAAGGGATTGAGAGCTTATTCGCTAATTTCTATAATAAATGTCATAATTTAGTGCACGAATCCATGCATAAAATGTTGATTTCATATTTATTATGATTGCATACAAATTGAATTATTAATTCAAATGAATAAATATCCTATAAATGAACTAATTTTGTAAATGAATGCATTCCACACGTTTTTGGAAGAGATATTTTGATCGCTAATAATATTTTTATTATTATTAATAAACCAAATCAAAGCTAAAAAATAGAATTTTGATTATAGACCAACTTTTTTTTAATACATCCCAAGAAAGTTATATAAATATTTAAAAGATTTTTTGCTCACATAATAACACGAGCGTTTCATTTGAAACAGAAAATTGTTTTAATCAGAATAAAGATTTGTTGAAAAGCTTTTGTGATTACTTTCAAGACGTATTCACACGTATTCTACCCAAAAGAGTTAACACATTAACAAACAGTTAAATTTTCCAAAATTTCGTAAACTCCTCACATTTATTACCAATACAACTGTTAATATATATAAGTAAATCAAAATATATCAAATGTTTACAAAATTTCCCCCATAATCAAATACAAAGCTACTGTACTGTATATCTATACAATTGATAGAATTGGTTTCTAAAGTAAACTTACTGTAACTTTAATATTGCTATAACTTTTACAGTATTGTACCTGAACTAGAATAAGGGCATACAGAATCTGTACAAAATATTCAATAATAACTTAGATGGGACTATTCATAGAACTATTGATACTTTACTATAGTAATTCTCATTTAACTGTTACATTTAAAAATATTTTTTATCATAAATTGTTTGTAGGGGTTTTTTATCTCATAAAATTGATATACATTTTCAATATAAGTTTATATAATTGCTTGACAGTGTCAGAAAATATGATTTCTTAATTTCCTTCTGTACTATCAATCAAATAATAGTTGGCTTTTGTATTTATGTCAGTCTCGACTCAAATGCTTACATAGAGGCAATTACATGGAGTTTAAGTAAAACAATAGTTGATTTGTTAGGTTTGCATGAATTTGATTGAACTCATTTTAGTTGAGTTAAGAGTTAAGTAACTTGTGAGCAATACATAATGCATAACCAAAAACTACTGAAATCATTCATCATTGGTTTATCGATCTCTATAATAGTGACAGGCAATAAGCAATAACATTGTAATCTTTTGTAATATAAAACTTTATTGTATGCGCTTTGCGTCCTATAACATGACAGATTACTCTCTAGAGATCAATATGACTATAAGGTCACTCAGGACTTGAAATATCACTGTCTCCTCATCTTATATTTAATGCGCTTGTATTGACTTTAGTTGTAAAAAAGATTACACTCTAATTAACTTTGATAGAGGAGTTATTTGACTCAATGGAGAACTTGAAGACCTACAATGTCAGCCATTTCTCTTTATATAATTACTTCGCCAGTCGGTAATTTGCTTGTGAACTGGTAATTAACTTGATTTCTAAAGAGCCCATTTTATTCGTTTATTAAGGCTAAGCTCTCGCGACACAAATATAAGATATAATGTTTTATTGCACCTTCAAATTTTATTTTGTCAATTATTTAATGTTTGCATTCAGTTATGTCAGAAATCACCTTTCTTTCTAAAACATAACACACCTCAACTATATTTCAGTTAACGTTTCCTTACACAACACTTTACAATGAGCACTATTTTTCAGTCATAGGAATGATAGGAATATGTCTCAAACTTTCTATAAAGCATCGAAAGATTATTTCCGGAATGTTTACAACACTTTTTGTATATAACTTAGTTCTTTATTAATAAATATTGTTTTTTGTATTGATATTTAAATTGCAAGTACCAAAATAGAAAGGTGTGTATTATTCGGTCTCATTATTTTAATAGTTGCATAAAAAATTAAAATAAGTTTATTAACAGTTTTTGAATATTTATGTCCTTATGTTTATTTTGTTTTCTTTTCAGTTTCGAGAATTTTTAATAATACTGAAGTAGTATTTGCTTTAAATTCCTTGAATAATAGATGAAATACTTTGGTCTTTATGTGTTACTAATACCTAACATTTCTAATGTTCTATAAATACTTACACAGTATTTTTGATAGAGTGAAAGCTTTTGATGGATTCAGAGTAATCCGAATCTTAAGAGTATTTATATTCTTCATTGTAATTTCACTATTCATGATAGAGATTTTGCTCGCATATGAATTCCAGTTATCGATTGATAGTGTCATAGAGTGTATATCAAATATTTTTGTGGCGAGTACTCTACTTTAGTTACAAGTGCTATTTAACTACTCCATAAAACTTGAGTATCGGGAATGCATCATATGCTCAATATATTGATCTATTCAATTCATGCAAACTCAAGTTTTAAATAGTTTTTATTACCAATTTAATTAAAAACCACTGTTAGACTTATAACTATTTATCAAATTTTATTTATTAAGTAAATATAAAACTAATATAAAGTTCACACACAATCACATTATTTGTAGAATATTGTTACCGATCCAATGGTTACGACGTATTTATTCCAATGTATTTAGAGTTTTAGCTTAAAATAACATTTCATTAACTCCTTATTAACCACTTCAACACATTCCCACTAATGTATAAAAGACTGATTTCTACTAATTTATAGTGACTTATCATGTAGTGCCCAATGTGAGAGTGCAGTATACATTGTATACGTTTTAAAGTCAAATAATTATATTAATATTTAATAAAGTTTATATTTTGTTTAATTGAATATTCAAATACTTATTACTTATTTAATATTTATGCATACAGTACTAGTAATACAGTATGAATAAGTATGTAGTATTGAGCATAAGCTCACTTTGCGTGAAGTTTAGCTTACAATTAGTTTATTTGGTAAAGCTTTAGGGTAAGATTGAACTTGGGGTTCAAATTTATTTCATTTTTGCTTAAGAATGAATATAAAATGTTTAAAATTGAAAAGTTTTGTTTTAGTTATAAGTGAAGCTCACTTAAGCTCAATGTAATGAGCTTGAGTTTTAGCTTAAGCTTAGATTCTTTAACATGATACTGAGCTTGAGCTTATATTGAAACATCCAAGCTTTAGCTTGTTATTTGCACTTTACTATTCAATATTTATTATTAAATTATTTAAATAAATATAAATGCATTGTTTTAATCGTTATAATATGCTATTAAGAGATGTAAAGCGCTTTCACTAATTGTCAGTTTAATAGTATTTAGGAGTTTATTGCACTTTATAGATATTGATTAAAAGGACAAACTTGACTCATAAATAGATACAAATAAATAAATAATAAAAATCAAAATAAATTCTATTTATTTTATTCGAAAATAAAAATATTTGAATAAAATGTTTATACCAGAAATTTTATTTATTTCATTTCATATATTTACATATTTTACATTTTCTTGAAATACATTTGAATCGCTTATTCTGATATGGAATCATACTTTCAATTCTTTCATCAATTCATACATTGATATTCATCTGACGTCTTATTCACGATTTACATATTCATCTAGATTTAGGATTTTATTGACATTGTATGACTGCATTAATTCTATTCACTAACATTTCATTAATATCTTTTAAATTGAAAAATCAAATATTGCGAAATGAATCCAAAAAGGATAAAATCCGATAACGATTAGAGGTTTTTAATCAAACGAATCACATAAAAAGAGCTCATTTGGCAATCAATTTTTGAAGGGTTAGGAAATTAAAAATATTTAATTAAATAGTTAATAGTTCGTTCCTAAAATTGTTTATGTAAGTGTGTGTTCAATAAGTAGGCTTTCATGCATTAAACAAAGCACCATTCAAGGCTCAAGATTCCAAGATTATGAGAATAAGTTTACATTTTCAAATAGCATTTTTGATCATAAATGTAAAAAGACATGTATTCTTTCAAATATAAGTTCATATAATAATTAAATTTAAATGGAATATAGATTTAATGTTAAACAGAATAAATTTGAAATAACGAGGTTAAGATAATTTACGCTTAAAATCGATGATGATCGACACTGTTAATACTTGTTTACCATACATGCACACATTTGCATAGGTTCGGACTTTAATTGTCAGAAAATTCAAATTTATACATTGATTCTCATTTAGTTTTTTCAAGTTTTATGAAGAAATTAAATAATTTATATTTCATATTAGAAAGTTATATGAACAGCGAAGCAAAGTTAATTATGAACTGGTTAAATAATGAAAAAATTTAAAACAAAATTTTGACTAATTTTAAAGCATTGAAAAGAGATTAACTGATTATCTTAAATAAAGAGCTCAGGTCAGGCGGTAATTAAGTGCATATTTTACTTTACACTTTCTGTTCTGTTCCGCGACCCTAACGGAAAAGCGGGACCAAAAATGAATGAATAAATGTCCTGGAGATCACTCCACCAACAATTGAAAAAAATTGCTTAACAGACTGACCGATAGAGAGAAACTTTATAGAGACTGATTCAAAAGTTCTCAATTTATAATATACAGTATACTGTATATACTGTATATAAAATATATATCTTATCTTGAATAACAATTATTTTTTTATTTTAAAAATCATTTTATACGATTGGCTGTTATTTTAAAATTGATTCGTTAGAACTTTTCAATTAAGTTTATTGCTTGCATTCAATTAACACTAAGTGAAAGCCTAAGTTTCTTCAGCTAATGAGTTAAAGTGAAGTATAATTTGTTTCTTAAATAGAAGTATTGGTATAAATATTTAGTGTATATTTTAAATATTAATTTGTACTTTTTATCACAAAATATTATAAAATGTTTGCCTGTATTTAATGTGTTTGCATACTCGATGGCTCTTTGTATGCAAACTCATTAGAAAGAAATAAACTTTAATTTGCAAAATATATGAATTCATGATTTGCCATAATTGTTGTAATAAAAATTTGAAAAACCTCTACTAATTAAACTTGAATGCAAAACTTGTCTTTTATAAGCAAATCACTATATGCATGGATCACTTAATGTCTTCATGCAATGTTCGTACATTGAAGCCAAAGAATTGCTGCAATCATAAAATGCTAATTATAAATATTTGCCCCTTTTTTTAACTTTTAAGTCAGATTGAAGAGCAATATTCAACAATTGGCAATTTAACTCTATATGCGAATTGGTCGAGCGAGTGCTCTCTATTTTAAGCTCTGCCAGTTTCCTATTTGGTATTTCTCTTCTCGAGGGAAATTAGGTAAGATCAAGGCGTTTGCCTCACGGGTTTTATCGCTGAACTCATGGATTCTCTCTCTCATGACATCATTGAGTATGTTTTGTCTCATGTAATATGTGTAATATGTTTGAACAAATATAAAGATTGTTTGCATGTTCACATCGGTTCAGACCATTATTTTAGTTTATTATATGCTTCAAAAGTGAACATTTCTATTATTATTTTTGTAATTTTCCTCAAGAAATCTATAAAACAAATCTGATGTCAGTTCCGGAAGTCAAATATGTCAAAGAAATCTCTAATAGCAATGTGTTGTCTGATGTCTAGTTATACACAAAAATATGATATAGTACTATATAGTATTAACCTTATATAGAATATGATAAGTTAGTATAGCAAAGAGTTAGAATCAATGTGCAAAAAGGCTAATGTTGTAGTGATTCTGACAGTAATTCAGACGATCCAACTGTGAGCAGAAATACGGAAGGAAGCTCTTTATAAAAACAGTTCAATCAAACATTTCCCCTCTGATCCTCTTTTATTAGCAATTCAAGTCTCCAAAGCTGTTTATATTTCTCGATAATCTCATTGTTCTAATATGTACTCTCACCCAAAAAAGTAACTGGGAATATAAAATATATACTTTCATGTATAGCACATGCAAACTAATAGGATATTAGCCTTACAGGTAGGCCCAGTTTCTCACTTATTTATTTCTGCAGTCACTGCAGCTCTTTTAATATAACTTACAAACAAATGTTTTGAATCAGTGGTTTCTGTGTCGTAGCATTGCATGGGATTTGTTCATTCTCTTTAATATATCAAGAATTTCATTTTTAAAAATTTATAAAATTATCTGCTTTACTATATATTATAATACTATGTATTATGAAATGTTAGTCTCGACACTCAATAAAATCCATAATTCATCACATTTTTGTGAAGAAGACTTCATGAATGAAGAGCACTTTCAAAGAATGATCATTTATTTTATGATTGTTTGAATCACGCATTAACTGACATTTTTCAACACAAAGTAAATGTTTGTATAAAATAAAATACAATATCAGTGTATAACTTATATAATAACATATTTTTGAATATAACGGAAGAAATATTCTAACTATTAAAAAGTTTGATTACAAAATTGATTTTATAATTTAAATTTCGAAAAGTTTATCAAAGAAACTAAAATATTTTCACATTTTAATTCCGTATAATTTTATAACTGCTCAGTAAAAATTTAATTGAATTCTATATATTGAGAAATAAATACTTTTTATCTATTCATGCTTTTCATTGGAGGGTTTAATAAGTTTTATTTAAAATCATTTAAATATCACGATATAACTAGTTTTACTCACGTTATACGATAATGTATCACATTTTAATAATTATTATCAAAAATGAGTGAAATTAAGAATTTATTTAAAACAAATAACTCATTAGTGGTAAAAGTTGTCTCTAAAATCCGGGTTAGGGTAAAAAATTTGAGAAAAGTTTTATCTATAATTAGTCCCTTATTTTATGGGTTTTACGGTACCATATTTTAGGTCCATAACTTTCTATCCCTAGTCATGATAATTTTAAAAATATAAGTTAAATGCAATTTGAGAAATAAATTTTTTAAAAACTTTTAAGCCCTACTGGAATTCAAATGATTTTGTATTTAAATAAACGATATCAAGTCCATTTGCTTATCATAAAAATATTGCTTTGATATTTGCTTCACTTTTTTGAATTGGTTTGAATATTCAAATAACTCATTTTATTAATCGCTTAATGATTTAATTCATTGATTTTCAATATAAGTTTTTTCGATAGGTTTTTAATCAATTTCTTGAAAAATACCGTAAATTTTATTTTCGTAAATCTGTATTATTATTAAAAAAGCTAAACTACCACTCAAATGAAAGATGACCACTACTTTCTTCCAAAAAACACCTAATTGTTAAACTTGAATGAAAACCTGGCGATTCCAACTGTATGTTAACTTACGTCGAACATTATTTAAGAAATAGATGTTATTATTTGATATACTTATATATAGCAATAATAGATTCATATATTGCGAAATAGATTTCACTTAATACCTGTTGAAGAAATTTTACTGTTATGTTAAAGCAATGCTTTGGGATTCAATACTCTAGTGGTTTGCCTCTAAACGCTTCAATTCAATGTTGGCTCTACTCTAAGTCTTGATAGTCTTCTATGTCAGTCATTCTTTATTGGCTCCTATTTTTAGTTTCTTATTATCCGTTTAAATATATTATATAATATGTTTGACAGTGAGCAGCAATCCTTTCAAATGTAATCTCAGTGAATGATAAATTGTAGACTTCAAGTATATGCTTATAAATTAGTCATATGAGAGACAGTTTCAATTTCATAAAAAAGGATTACAAAGCGTAAGCACTTATGTTTTTAATATACTCACTCAACTCGACAAAAGATTAAGCGACGAAATAGTGAATTAATAATTGGCTTTTATCTACTTTTCTGCACTTTCATAGTGATATACAGTAAAACTCATAAATAAGTACTTACACTAGTAGTACAGTAACTGTTGTACTGATAGGTAAAGCTCATTGAGTTAAACTCAATTGAAAAGTCAGTAATTACTCTAAAACCAAATTAATTAAATGCAATTTTTATTAATATGAAGTGAAATATAAACGTTTATTTAGAATTACATTTAAAAGTTTTACACTGTACTGTACAATATAATTTATCTCCTAAGCTCACTTATTTATGGGTATGTACAGATGCAATATTGTATTGGATTTTTAAACAAGATTCTCATGAGTGAAGCGCATGAGATAAGCTTGAGTTTAAGTATGTCTCAGCTGAAGCCATATAAGCTCAAGCTTAGTATCATAAAGTATTAACAGACCCCAAAATTTAAGTGAATAATAGGGTCCAATTATGCAACTCTTATTTGAAAAAATTGATGTTTTTATAAGTTATTTTAGCATTATTTAAGTTATAAGCATTTATAAATATGCATGTGCGTGCAGACAGAGGGTAGGCCTAAAATTGTCTATTTTTTATGCGCTGCGGATAATCCCTAAGATTTTAAGGAATTTTTTCTCAAATTACATAGTAAATGAACTCATATTAATTGATAATGATATACATGCTAATACAGCTACAATAACTACGTTGCACATTTCTGCTCACATAGTGTGCAATTCTTTTTAAACATTTGAACAAAGCTAAATTGAGCCTAAAACTGAAGCTAAAACTCGTGCAAGATTTGCGAATGCTCGCCATTTCTCATTTTAGTTTGCTTTTTATGGGCTTTCATAGACTTTAGGTGTCTATTGAAATCTAAGCTGTTTCCAAAAATTTATATCTCTATGGCTTTTACTAAAATCCAGTATACATGAAAATCTGAGAATAAATAAAATTTTCTTTATTATGTTGAGCTTTTGTATATTTTAAGCCAATATCAATCAACAACTTAATATATTAGACATTTGTTGTATAATTTATGCACTTCTATTAAAATCTTAACGATCTTCAAATATTCCAATTTAAAGAACTACTTCTAAATAATAAACAAAGATTTATTATGACTGCTAGTGTTTCAACGCATTGGTAACGCGTAAAGAAATATAATTATTTTTATTAATTGCTTCAATTAAATCTCTCAAATCTATTGTATTAATGAAATGACTTAAAAGAGCCAAATGAAAAATCTAGTCTTGAAAACGCCTCTTCATCGCTAATTTAATAATTTTTAAACTTTGAACCGTTCAATTTTTTGATCACATTTCAAATTTAGAATATGCACAAGGTGAATTTGAATGTTTGGTTTATTTAACTACAGTATACGCTGTTCACAAAAATTCTACTGATTATTGCACGTGTTTTACATTAAGAGACAGATTTTTTATATAATCTCAAACTAATTTTGTATCAATTGTTTATTCAAGAATTAACTAAGTTGTCATTTTGTCAATCAGTCTTCCCTCAATTCTCTAATCATTTGAGTCATGCATTTTGTCGATCAATTTTTATTAGTTATACTATAGAAACAATTGAGTGCACAAAAAGAATAAAAATCGGAGACAGACATGATTTTAAAACATTAGAATGAGTTTTAAAACTCATTAAATAAAATTATGTTTTTTAAATTCTTTCAATAATGTAAAATATTAAGAGTCAATGTTATCAAAAACATTAGGTTCTCCTAATATTCTATTCACCATTAATACAATTTTTACCTAATAATCTAGTATTATATGCTATTGGTAACAATTTTTGAACTTTTTCATTGAAAAATTGAACCAATTTTTCTGAAGGCTCTATATAATGCTCAATTATATCTACAATAAGGATATTTTATGAGCCTTTTTAATTTTTCAAAATAATTATAGGTTTAAATGATTATTAATTATTATTATTATTGTTATCATAACAGTCACAGAAAAATGAGTGAATTCAAACTTAAATTGACACCTAATTTGCCTCATTTATTAAAAATTAATTATTTATAAAAAAATTAATGAATCATTCATTCTTAGTGATTGAAATTTTGATGTTTTGTACTTAAAAATCAATTTATTATCTCTGTTTATCACGGAATACAAAGTTTTTGCTCTTTGGCTGCAAAATGAAAATATAGTCGCTTCTCATGTTTCGATTCAATTAAAATATAATCAGCAAAACAAAGATCATGAAAGCGTAAAATTAAAGTAGATTTTTGATGATAAAAATTGAAATGAGATTTGTTCCAAACTATTTGGATACTTATAAAGGTTATAAACAATGAGATAAATAACAAAAAGTACATGAAAATTAATTGGATTTATTTCTAAAATAATAAATTGATTGGATCTCATTATAAAGTTATTATTAGACAAACTTCAAATCAAAATCTTTTAATTTGTTTTATTTTTATAGTATATGATTCTTGACTAACAAGTAAGTTATACCTGTATTATACATGTATTATACCTGTATTATACTGTAATAATGAAATGACGTTCAGTTTTCGAGAACTTCAATATTATTGGATTAAAAGGAAAAGAAGTTTGAAAGTGCGAAATAAGCTCACGATTTGTTTCGCAGATTGAATGGCTGTAAAGTATCAAATTTTATTTAAAATATTTTTCTTCATTTAAATATGCTGTCAGCACATCATTCTTATCCTAAACTCAATTTTTTATATACTATGGCATGACATGGAATGGTTGCATAACAAAGCTTAATAAACTGTCAATCTATACGTTAAAGTACATATATTTGCGAAGTAATGTTAATAAAATGGTATTAAAAAATTACAACAAACTATGACAGACATCAATATAACTAATTTATTTGTCTTCATGCATGTAATGGTAATTAGTTTCAACTTTTGCTTTGTTTATCTTCACTCAAAATTTAGAATTTGTTGATAAAGAGCTATAATATTAGTTGTATTTGTTGATAATAATCATACAATTGATTATAACACAGTTTGTTGAGCTTTTAATATCTTTATTTGGGTGTATGTTCAAAAAAATTCATAACTATACCTCACAGGACACATAAAACAAGGTATAACTGCATGAGTACATTGTTTTATTTCCGTAACATAGAAATAAAATGCATGTTCTGCACAGTGTTATTCTTTAAATATAATAAAAACTTACGGAAATTTTATAAAATTAAAACAAGCGATAACATCTGTCTTATATTCGCAAAATTTCATTAGTCTGGAAGTTTATACACTTCATCCCGATTAGAGTGAAAAGTGCTCACTAATAACCGGAATTAATGATTAGCCTTCTTGTGAGAAGATGTAGAGCAAAGAATTCACTATAACTGGAATGGAGTGTAGTATATAATCTCTATTATATAAAATTACGTCTGCTTCCTATCACCTTATAAAAGGTATGATTTAAATCATAATTTTTTAGCTGAGGTGCAATATCGGCTGTTATTGCATTTTAAACCGAATACATTTTGACGGAAAACTTAATTTTTTTAAACACTTAATTATCTGCAGATAAAAACTGAAATTCAAGAAAAGTTAGAAAAATGATTATTAAACAAATTGAAAATCATAAAAATATGATTTTAATCAAACTTTTATTATTTTAGTGAAGATTTAGCTAAAAAAAAGATTTATAAATATGAAAGAAAGAGTGTTTAGAAAATGAAATTAAGAAAGGGAGATTGTTTTTAAAGTTCAATAAACAATAATTACCTGATATACCATCGAAAGTCCACCACCACGACCAATCAGCAGTAGTTTCTATGAAATAGAAAAAATAGATGAAAAAAGTTGAGCAGTAGTTTGAAAGGAACAAAGAAAGTGAAGTTTGATAAAAGCCAAAAGTCTAAATTGGCAAAAGAGGAATATAAAGGCATCGATTTAGACTGCTATACATTATGTGGTCAACACTGGACTCAGAGCTTTTTGTTCCTTTTATTTGAAGCATTCAGTATTATTTCAGGAGGTATTTGTCACCTATACTTAAAGAATGCGGCGCTTAAGCGTTTAAACAAAGTATCGCATTGACAGAGATTACAAAGTTGAACAATCAATGAATTGCATCTGATTTGAGGCTAAAACGAAAACTTTTTCAGCCAATTTTGCGCTCAACTAAACAATGATCGACTGTTTATTATTTTTATCTTAAATAACGATTATTGCCTAAAAATTAGATATATTGTTAATACGCTGTATCAAAATTGATGACATGGCTCGCAATAACCGATACGTGAAATAAGTAAAAGTGATGTCATTTAACAGATAATGCTTTAAATGGTCTAATATTGTAGTGCAATAAAGTTCTTTCTCAGCCCAATATTTTTCATGAATAAAGCGTTTGTCCTGTACTGTATTGCACAATAAATTTTGCATTGCATTCACGAGCAACCAATTTCACTTATATTTGCTTAGTCTTGTTGTTACAGAGACTACCCATCATCGCATTTAATTAAAACGCTAATTGTACTGTACTTTTCGTTAGTGAACGGCTGAGCTCTACTAAAAGTTAGGCAGCAATTCCTCTTCGATGTATGAATGTTTCAATAGCAGGTTTGTCTTATTGATTTCTCTAGACTGCAACAGCCCCTCATTTCCTTTAAGAGCATTGCATACTTTTATGCAATACCATTCTTGCTCTGTTATTCCTTTTTCTGCTTATTTCAACCAATTATGTTCTATAGGATGTTATTTGTTGCATAAACATAAGTATTATCTTTTATAAATTATATGACTCCTAAATATTAGTATTTGTTAGTCAATCAATTTAATGATTATTAGTTTACATCAATTATAGCCATTCGTTGGAAACTTCTGTTTCTAAACAATAGTTGTAATAGAAAATTATTTCTATACTACTATGTTATATTTTAAACTTCAAATAATTATTTTATTGTACGGTTCATACAATAGTTCACTGAATGAAAATTAACAATTTTTGAAGATCTTGACTAAAAGTTAGCTTAATATTATTGAGTTTGAAGAAAACTAATAATTATTTTGCAATTTCCATATCATTTGCCCTCTTTTCTTATTGAATTACTGAGTGGTAAAGTTATTAAACTAAAAAGTAATTTCTTTATAAGGTCTTTCGAATCTAATTTATTATTTTGCAAATCCGATTAATTTAACAGAATTAGTCAATATTTTCAAATATTTTATCTTATGATTCACTGAGTTTTATAGTCTTTTAAAATAATATAATATAAAAATGCTATGCATGTAAGTACAGTATATATTGATATTTTAGATAATCTTTTCCGCGATATCCATAGCATAGCCACATATGCGTTCAGTTCAATCCTCTTTCAGAAAATGATTCAATAAATCTTCAGGAAAGAAAAGTATTAATATTGAAATTTTAACTCAAATTGTTATTACAATACTTGTAAAACTTATTTAAATAGTTAAAAATGAATTTTGATTTTGACAATAGTCTATTATACAGTAATAAAAGAGAGAATTAGATTGAGGCTCATTACTGATTATCAGTAAAATGTAGGAATACTCATAATTACACACATTAAGCTCATTCACAGCGTAGTGAAATATTTTTCTAATATTATAAGTTATGATTTACTGCATTTGGTGAATAATCGTGGTATATATTGTTAATATAACACAAGTAAAATACAATATGATACAATTGGTATAGCACGCAAGCTTTCAATTATATGTACCGTCACTGTCTTTTGAAGCGTTTCTCATTTTCTCATCCCTGGAAGTTAGTCCGCGCTATTTAATACTTATTTTGCTTTCTGTAAAGCTTTTTAAAGTCAGAAAGCATTTGCTGACAAAAGCAGACCAGTAAAGTTTGAAATGCCAGTGATTTGGTAGCCTTCCTCACTTTGCTTTCATATACAGTATCAGTTTAGAGACTGCAATAACTATCTATCTCTCCCACCAGTGACTTTCAGTTTTAAAGCCTTTCAACTAACTTATAGACAAGAATTTTGTCTTAGTTGGTGTGACACAGCCTTAGTTGGTGTGACACAGCCTTAGATTCTTGTGAAAGTTGGGTCAATGAAAAGTTTAATAAAAAAGTTGCCCGAATATGGATTTAAGAATCACTGGAAAGTTTGGTTCAATATATTTAATGACTTTAGCTTTACAATAGTGATGTTGAGTTCTATTGTTATTTAAGCGCCAGCTGTAAATGTTAGGACTCCTATGTTTCTTTTGAAAAAGAAAAGTAAAAAACATTAACAGTACTTTGCCTCTAATCACCTGCAAATATCCATTAGGAAACGGAACAGAAGGATTCACTATAGTATGCATTTACATCAGTTATCTTTTACTGAATTCATTTAGTGCTCAAATGTGATTCCCTGCTAATTAAGGTAGAAGTGCACCAAAGACTCGTCGCTCCCATTCTTTCCGTCAACTATTGTTTCATTATTTTTATAGCATCTTTATGTGGGTTAACAATGAGTTAATGCTCATATAGTACATGCTTTGATCTGAAATTAGCTTATCCTTTGCTGTGATCATTCTTTCTCGATTATCGAATAGTATTTTGAATCTCATCTATTTTAATCTTTGCTCACACTAGAAATGATATCTATTCACAAACTGATCATTTTTTTGTCTTTCTCACTATTATTATCATCCGTTTCGGAAGATTCATTCAGTTGTGAGCTTCCAAAAGCTTAATAGATTTCCTTAGAAATATATCAAAGGATATAAAAAACAGTAATATTTTGACAAAAATGATATCATGTGCTGAAGCAAAAGTTTTATCCGTTAAAAAGTTATTTCTAACTTATCTAACCTTAAATATAACTTATATGCAGATAAATAATAAAATATACTCATTAAAAAATTTTGATAAATTAAAAAATTAATGTCCAAACTCTTATAATTGGCTCAAATGAAATGATTCATCTAATGGGAGAAATATTTGGCATATTATGAATAATGAAGATTTGGTTCTCTCAATCTGGACAATAATGATCATTATTATGATAGTAAGTATAACATGTCTATAAGCTTTTTAAGGTTGTTATTATTATGGAATGGGCAGTAAGCAGAGAAAATTTGACTATAACTACTACTATGCACAGTGTGCACACGTAATACTCATTGTATAGCATCTCATCGTACAAATAAGTTTAGCTGCAGTCTCATCGTGTGTTCATTCGCATGTTTTATATGTTAACGAAGTCACGCAAACTACTTGAAAACCAAATATAAAAACAGCCGAGACTGAAGAGATGAGAGTCTGAAAGAGTGGTTCGCTAACAACTCATTGAAATGCATGTATCACATTGCCGTTGCTGTCGATTTTACCAAATATCTGTAGATATATAACTTATGTATCTATGTATGTATGTATATATTGTGTTCCGCAGCAAATAATATCACTCAATAGTTCTCTACAAGTAATAGAAGGGAATATATCCAATCGATATATCATTACATGCTTATAATAGGTCAAATGTGCATTGAGTTTCACTGAACCATAATACTAACCACAACTCACAAAGAATATATACTTTTGCAAAGCATCAACTCAAAGGGGCATTATTTACGCCTCACTTAACACTAAATTGGCTCAATGACGGCGAAGATGATGTCGAAAAGGATTTTGGATAAATCTTCTTAAGTGATGAATTGAAATCTTTTTATTAGTTTAAATATCAGCCTAAATGTGTGTCAATCGCATTTCAATGCTAACTCTGTTTGGGAAATCATATCTTCAATACTTACTTACCATCCAATATTATAAAATGCCTTAATTTTATATTTGTTTCGCAAAATTTATAATAAAGTTAGAAAGTAATCATTTATTACTTAATATTGCTATAAGTTGGCAGCCTTTGAACAAGTCATGCACACACAGCCATCGCTGATCATAATAATAAATGAGAGTTTTTTAATTTATTAACAATTTTAATTGCTATACCATATTGCTATTGCTCTCATATGGATTAAAATTAATTTATAGATAGTGTGCACTTCTCTAAGAAAGAGAAGAATTTATTTGGCAGCTGAGCGCTGAAATGTCAGTTCACTCAATGAATTATTATTCGTTACTTTTGGATGGCCTTAATATTTTCGATTAATTCTTGTAAATTATGCGACTCTTATAATTACTATTAATGTCTGAATATTGATAGTGCTGTACAATACATGTACTGTATTTGATAGATAGAATACAATCGATTTTAGGATAATTAATATTCCGCTTTTGGTTTGTGCTGCGAAAGGTAACTATTCTAAGAATCTCTTGGGCTCAAGAATCTCAAGAATCACTTAAAAAGTATTTATAGCAAAAAACAGAATTTAAGGTAAAATTTATTAAAACAAATTGGGATCAAATATACTTTATTTTAAGTTTGCAGTGGGCAGTAAATAGCATTAATTCTTACCTCTAAGCGTACTCACAAATATGATTAATAAAGTTTTCCAAAAAGCGTTGATATTTACAAAGCTCACAAAGCTTTTCATTTTTCTATTCCCCTTATTTGGCGATTTAGTCGGAAAGAAAGAGAACGGTTTACCACAAAACAATTTAATAATGAGTACAATAATATAGTGATAAGTAGTGTTGTTTATATGAGTATTGAAGTATAGCTTTTACTCTTATATAATTTTGAGATTTACTGTCTCTGTTGGACTGTTAGAGTACAGTTAGAGTAAAGTAATGTTATATAACTCACGCCAACATCTCGAATGCATGTGTTGAGAAGAGAGAATTGTGCAGAAAAAGCCGTGAATCCCATGTCTCTCTGCTTCATTTATTGATCCAATAATACTTACGCTATTTGCGCGCTTTCCTAACCAATCAACGAGCGATAGACCCAAACTTTAATTTTTCTCCAAGCAGTCAAAACTTTTGTTCTCTACAAAAAATTCTTAACTTCTTATCTTCAATTATGATCACACCATAATTATATTTACCAGAGTTTGACAGAGTATTACTGGATATCTTGGACCTAAAAAATCTCACTTTTATACCTGTTTCTCAATATACAATTCTCATTGTCTTTTTTCTCTGTTAAGAAACTGTTGTACATCTGTTTGTGTCACATTCACACTGACATTTCCCTCAAAGGAACTCATGAAGCGTTGTTTTTCATACATAACTTCTATATAAATTATATAGAAATACTGTGTTTATCAGTGCGAAGTCACCCAAAGAATGGCACCTAAACAAGGAATTCCAGAGTTGCATCTTTCCTGACAGTATCATAAATTGTCAATTTAGTTCTTTCCTATTTTTATATATGTTCTTAATAGTTGTTTTTATCTTTTAAAATGTTTACTTCTCTCTCTCGCTCTCCCTCTCTCTCGCTCTCTCTCTCCCCCTCTTTTCTCTTTCTTAATTTAATTTTCTTCTTATTCAACCTTCTATTGAATTTCATTAAATGTTATTATACTATACGGCCAAGTCCTATCTTATTGTGTAAATTTTTCAGCTCACATACAAACCATTATCACAAATTTGCGCTAATTTTATAAACTTTCGGAATGATTGGATGTCTGATAAATTTTTTCCTTACATGTTAGACAACATTTAAAATTCTTGTCATTCTTAAAGTTTCTTTTTTACTATATTCAGTATTTATCTCTAAATTTAAAGCTATACCACTATTAACCCGATTGAATATTATTTACATGAGTGGATCCAATGATGGACTCGTGGGTATTGGATCTATAATTCTTTGGTTCTCTTTTTATTCTCTGTGCCCCGTATTGTATCTAAACTGCATTAAACTGCATTTCGTGATTATTCCCATCCCATTACTTATTGATTCACTTTTCTTTTCATTTTCAAACTCATTCTGTGCCACTTTATTCTTCTTATTTCCGGTCAGCTTAGATCCAGAGATAGAGAATTGCTGAAGATATAAAAAGACAAAATTAGAATAATAAGAAGAAAAATGAGAGTTCACTGTTTTTTTCCGATAATTGGTAGCGGCATTTCAGGAGTGGTTGATGAGAGATGTCATTAAAAGTGAGAGCAACGGAACAAATGAGATGTTATCACTGAATTAAGCCAAAGATCAAGAATTTGGCAAAAAGATAAGAAATGAGCTCTGCTTTTATTATTAGCAGATGATAGTGATGGTCATATCATATTGAGCTAAAAAATTAGGATATCCACAGATTGTGCTGTTAAAGCTCAATATGATATGTAATTTATGGAGGAAGAGAAAGAGCATACGCCCATCCACAAGAAATTGCACACAACCAAATCAGATTTCGCATCGATGCACTTCATTCTGAATTATATTTTCCAGACTTATAATAGAACTGCGGTTCACTTTAAGAGGTTGCATCAGTTTTGGTTATACAACTAAAAAATATGTTAACATCATTTTCTATGTCATACAAGAACTCCTATTAGATATTAAGCAAAATAGCTTAAAAAGTTTGTTTAAGTATTTACATAAGAGTTACTTCATATATAAGTAAGTTTTTAAGTTATGATAAGATTTATTTAAGAAATGCAAATATTGTTAAATTTTTATTATAAAAATAAGGCAATATTTTAGCAATGAGTGTGCTATTATGGTAAGTATGTTAGGTTGGCATACGGTGTAAGTTTTTTATGACTTAGTCTGTTCAATAATATTCATTTGTCAAGTGGCAGTTAATTTATAGCTCTCTACTTTAGATCATTATTCATTTGCAGTAAAGCCAGATCTCTTTGACTTATTAAGGGGAAGGACAATTGCATTGGTAGGAGTAATGCACAAAACAAAATACAGTACATCACTTGTTTGTTATCAGACAACATATCTTTTGTCATATAAGCGAATCTTATTAATTGCTATTTAAAGTATTGCCTCATTTTTGGCATTATTTGCATACGTTTGCAATTACAAGAGTGTGCACTCACTTAATAATATGCATATTATCTATATCTATATATTCGGATAAATGTATTTTGTATTCGTTTACAATAAAGTATTGCTTCAACTCTCATACAAGAGTACATGAATTAAAGCTTATTCTATACGTTTATAATAAATAACTTGCACGGCTATAATTAGCGAATGCATAGCGCTTCTTACAAACAACCGTTCAATATGACTGTACTGTAACATTAAATAGTGTCTTAACGTTTTTATAACTACTAAAATGAGTTATTGATTATTTCATAATCATAGCTTTGTATAAGAGAGAAAAAGTAGTCTCGTTATAGTGATCGACACAAAGCGAATACATTCCAATTTTTACTAACATTATTCAATGCGTTTACGCATCGGTTTCAATAATCCTTTATGAATAAACATATGCTATTCGGTTGGAAAATAAGAAAATTTTGTATTTAATATTTGAAAGAAATCATATACACACTAGTGTTAGTGCTGTAATATGTATAGCACAGAAGCTGACAATATTACAGTAGACGGCAACCAGAATATGCATAACTAATTGAATTGCTATGTCGTTTTTGATTATATTTGTCGCTTGTTTTATATATTTTTTCCATTTTTAATTTGCTGTGGTTCGTATTTTATGTCTATTGTTAAGGGAAAATGTGAATCCATACCTAGTAAAGTATATTTCTAGTTGCTATCTGCCATGCTATTGTCCTATCTTGTATACTACTGTACCAGTGCTGTACAGTAAGTTAATTTAAACTCGTATGAGAAGTTCAAAGCAAAGTTTCTCTTTTGAATCAAAATTTTAGATTTGCTGTTAAAATAAATATAAAACTCAACAATATTCTCAATTTGAATAAATTAATATTTTATACTATATAGCATCACATCAATTAAATTAATTTTTTAAATTTAATTTAAAATATACAATAAGATCGCTTTTATAATTATAAACTTTGAGCTGTTTTCAAATATTTCTCATTAATTAATAATCTTTTTTGTATAAATTTACAAAAATTAGATTCTAAGACTTTTTAGTTTCGACATTGATGTTATGATTTTAGCTGTATTACAATTTTTTGCTCAATCTTACTTCTATTTTGATTATAATTTATCTTGTTTGTGTTATAAATTGAAATCCAAGTCTATTTGAATGTCAACTGAAAAGCATAGAAATGGAAAGATCTTTGATGAAATTCAAACTGCAAACACTGCTTTGAATAACTAAAAAATGAATTGTTTGACAATGAAATAGAGAAAAAGTGCTATTTGTTTGCATGTCGTTAACAAGAAGTGTATCAATCAATTGAGTTACTGTTTCAATACTATTCAAGTCGATTAATCAATTATCTAAAATAATGCAAAGTTGCAAATCTGAATGCAATAACAATATGGTAGTAGAGGTATATCAATTCCAGTATAAAAGAGTTTAATGAAGTAGTTATCAGAGATAAATGTATATTAGACTTGTCATCCAATTAGCACACTGTCAACCTTTGTTAGGAAAGCAATAGTTATAATATATTGTAAACATTTGGACAATGTTTTGATATTTGGACCCCAGAAAAGCCACTTTACTGCCTGGCTGTAGAGTGAAAGTATCAAAATGGACTTGTGATGACTGGTGTATAGTGTTTCGCAATTCTTGTTTACTTTGTTTTGCTGCTAATTCTATTCAAAAGCTTAGTTTTCTAATATATTTAGTTGTATACAATGTTTTATTTTTATTTGATTCTATTCATTGCGTTTACCGCCGAACAAATATTAGGCAAAAAGGAGAGACTATTCTTCTACTTCTACTTTGAAATGCCATTATTCTCACTAAAGTTTGCGCTTAATATTACTCTTGAGTGCTTAACATTAATTTTTGAGCAAATAGAGAGACCGAATAGAGCCAAATGTGAGTCAATGGAAGCCCATCTTCAAAGTTTGTGTCTTTCAATCCACTTTTTCCTGTCTGGAAAGTCAACTATAGCAGCCATGCAAGTAATGGCAGCACATTGAAGATCATTTATTATTAGCTTAGCTTCGAATGAAACGCATATGTTAGGCATGACTTCATTTAGTCAAAAGGCGTGTAGCGCTTGTCCCGCAACAGAATACAAATGATTTTTGTGTATCGTTTAGACTCACAATTCTCAGCGGACACTTGAGCTTTGGTTAAGCTTCATTTGTTTTCCTTTATTAATTGTATTATTTCCATGTTTAAAGCCTTTGTCGGTGTATAAAATACTATTGCATTATATTTATCTTTTCTAAAGTTCTCTTGTCTTCTAACACAAGCACTAAACAGAATATTTGTTTCATATTAATGTATCTTTCAATACATCTTTCAATATATATCTTTCAAGTTATGTGCGATTTAAGAAAAATTACTTCAAACTCTTTCATTAGTCATTTTTAACTATACATAAATTCTAACCTATTTATTGTGACAGTCATTTGAATGTATCACTTTATATGTGTAACATAAGGAAATATTATATAAAAGCGTTGTGAGTATATTGTGCTCACAAGTCAGCTCATGTTTCATGAGGACTGACTTCTATAAACTTATCTGTTTAAAAGTTATGCAAATACTAATTAGAGCCCTCAATAAAGTCAAATTCTATTCTAATCAATTAATTTTATTGATATAAAAATTGACAGAAATATTCTGCAAATTACCTAATGGTATAAAAGCATTTGTTTTTGACTTCAATGTTTTCATAAAATTTAGGAACACAGCTGGTGCAAATTCGCACATACAGGTGAAGAATGAAGTGCTGTATCTGGACAGCAAAGAGAAAATATGTGTTACTATTTAGGGATTCATTTCTTTACTCAATTCAGATAAAATGTGAATCACAATTGACTAAAAACAGTAAAAAATAAAAATAAAAGTGAAAGATTGTTTAAAATTGATGTGGATTACAGAGAAATAGCCTCCGCAACCCATTTTTCTTGTCTCTCTTCTCATATTTCTTTCTTTACATTTACTCAACCAGTACTTGAAATACAGCAAAAGCAATAATATGCAGCTGCAGTACAGGTACTGATGCTTTTATAAGTTTATGTACCAGTAAATTAGTTCCCAATAATGTCCCTAAAAGTGCATTATTTATATTGTTTTCCTTAAACAATATCATTACCAAAAATTTAATTCATATCACAAGTTCTATTAAACAATTAGATATCAGATATACAATGCTGCACAGTTATGCATACAAATTTTTTACGATGAATGAATATAATTTAAATCAAGCTTTATATCAATATACGAACATTTAAAATCTGTATTTATAATGTGATGCTTTGATTGTGCGATTTCAACACTTTTATAATTGAGCGCTTCTACCAGCGCCGTAGCCAGGATTTTCAGCTTGGGGGGCTAAACATAGGAAAACCCCTAAATATGACAATTTTTAAAAATTG
>JAQGCH010000302.1:0-26418 GCA_034699485.1 Nanhermannia elegantula | reverse complement strand
AACCAGTAGCAGCTGCGGCTTCACTTCCTTCTTCATTTACTTCACAAATTGCTTTGTGATAAACTTCCGATATATGTAAATATTGAGTGCCATCAATACCTGAAAGGTTGGATTTATATGTAAACGCTTGCCTTATGCCCATTGAAATAAGATTTTCTTTAAGCATATATGAAGTTTGTATCTTGAATTTTGGTAATACAAGACGTACTGTCGTTGAACTCATGTTAGCTATTGCTTCATCAAAAAGGTTTGCGTTGAGTTGCGTTTTATAAGTTTTGATGCCATCTCTTTTATTTGGCAGCAAAATATACATTGATATCTCATCACCAATATATGGCAATTCAATCAATTGACTGTCAATTTCTGGTACATTCGTGTAATTGAATTCACTGGAAAGCTTCATCATTGCAACTTTGATCGCTTTATTTTGGATATAAAAATCTTCCTCTTTTGTGGCCCACTTTAAAAACCGTTCTCTCCAATTCCCCTTAAGCAATATTGAAGTAATAAATTTAATTAATCAAAAGTCATATTATTAAGGATTAAAGTAATTTTTATCCCTTTACTAAGTTTTTAATGAATAATGTTATGAAATTTACAGCAAATTATTTGATAGCAATAAGTAAGGAAGCAGTGCTATTCTCCAAAATTAAACAGTCCCATACTCTGTTTTAATACCTTTATACTAATTGACCCAATTTAACATTTGGAAAAGTTTTGAGATTTTTTTAAAAATATAATTAAGTTTGAGTCTTAAAAATCTAATTTTTTATGACTATGTCATCTGCGTAAATAGTAACAAACACGTTGTAAGTTATACTGTATATTTCACTACAAATATGTATAAACTTTTATGAGTTGTTCAATTTTTCTATTATTGACAAAGAAAAGCAGTTTTAATCTAATATTTTTTTATAGTGGGGAAAATGGCAAAAATGAGTAGTAATTATTTGAAAGATGACTTTATGGTCAGGGTTTCGGAGGATTTAAATTGGGAAAATAGGAATGTAGCTAAAAGAAAACGATGCGCTATTTTCTGAAATACTTACCTTGAAGTAGACGGCATTGAGAAGGACTAAAACATTTAATGGGCTCAATGGCTGATCCAACAACTTTTCTATCTTTCCTCGAGTGACTTCTGAGACCCATTCGTTTATTTGATGGACTGCTTTATTATTATCAAATAAAAAATCCACTATTTGTACCCTTGAGTTATAATAATTTTTTAGCTTATTCTCATATTCTTTGAGAATAGGGTTTCGCGACTGAATGACCAAACGATTTGCTGATTTCAATTCATAATTAGAGGAATTACTGTTATCTATATTGTTGATTAAATCTTTGTATTGCTCTCCCATTTCTTCGTTAGTTAAGTTCGTTAACCGAAACCCCAATACATTCTCGAGCTCTTTCGCAGTTCTTTCTTTAGCACCAAAGTATAACATACTGAATACTGTCGATATACTGAAGGGAGAAATGAGAACATTTTCGCTTTCATCAAACAATTCGTTGAGTAAATTAAATGCAAAGTAATTATTTGCTGTCGAAATACTAGAAACACTTTGAGATGCTTTTATGGGGGTATTAATTAAAATTAAAATCAATACATATTTTAGATCTAAACATAAGTTTGAAGTTTGTTTCATTGTTAAAATAAACACTTTAAGAAAGTCAGATAATATGTAGAGTTCTTTATAAAATAATGTGATAATGTTTTGAACGTTATTTTAAATTTTATTTCATTGCCATGGTTTGAAGGCAAATATCCATTGTATGATAATAGAGGCCTTCAAATGGACATTAAGATATCCCTTTTTATTGCAAAATAAGTTGTCTTATTTTTTTCTTCAAATTTCTTTTGATCGAAAAATATTTTCCCGAACACAGTTTATTCTATTATCAGTTTATTTCAATAGTTTTAATGATCACACATCGCATAAAAAAGTCAAAAATAATAAACCATATAATTATCTAATTTATCAATATTTAGATTAGTGTACGAAATGAGATATAGAAGTTATAATTTGTTCATTTGCTCGTTTGTTCATTATATGGTTCTGAAAGCCTTCGAACACAATTTAATACACAAGAAATTGGTATTGAAATACATATAGCTATTGAAATTAGAGGAAACTGAGTTAAAGAAAACGGCGTTCGGAAAGAGAAATTTAGATAAAACTGCATTCGAGCAAAAGAAATTCGGGGGAACGCCATATAATCTTTGTTCAGAGATAGGGAGTGGAAAATAATGTACAGGTATAGAAATGATATGCTGTTGGTCCAGAGAGGACTCAGACTACCCCTAGATTTTAGAATATGAAAAATTATATTTTGACCCACCCTTTGGTTTTTCCTCTTTTTATGCCATTAGTAGACGTTTTTACATAAAATGTAAATAAAGTTTTGAATTCTTTGAAGATTTTTTGTTGTATTGATTGAGAATATGAACGTATCTTTTAATAATTCAAATGTTGAAACTTTTTAATTCAATTCGACACCAAGAATTGAAACATATTTTAATTTTAAACTTATATTATATTTTAATTTCAACATAAATCATATTGTTTCCTAAGTACAGTTACAGTATTTATATCAATATATTAGTTGTTTTATGTAATTAATGAAATAAAATTTGAAACAAATCTGAGATAATTTGGAAAAGATGAAAAAATTATTCTCAGAAAAATATGAGTTTATCCCACTCCGGCCCACTTCGGCCCACTCCGGCCCACTCTAATTTGAGTATTATTTTTAAAGTCTAGCCGTTTGGTGAACTAAGTTCTAAGTTATATAGATAGCTATACTCTATAAAAAAAGCATTTTAAATAATTAATTACATATTTTGAAAGTAATGTTATTTTAAAGCTTTATTTATCATCCAAGTTATAAAAAACAAAAACAGGTTTTTAGAAAAAATGCATTCAATTTATTGAATATTTAATTCATTTTGTATATATTTGAGCAAAATTATAAAGGAGTAAAATATGCTTATAATATAATAAAACAATTATTATAATGATTTGTGGTTAAAATTTTGGAGAAATTTAAGAAATAATAAATTTGTTAAATTTTAATTATATATCATTAATGACTACAATTTTCAATGAGATTCTCTTTTGAAAGAGTTAACAAAACTTATTTATACAAAAAGATTTCAACTGATACCCGTATGTTCAGGATTATAGAAATCCATGGATTCAGTAAATATATAAGCGAGTGGATTGACATCATGTGGAGTCCACGAACAGTCGTTTGGTTCTGTATAGTTGTATGAATTGCATGATTCGTTCGATGAAGTAGAAGATGATGATAATGATGATGACGGAGGAGTTATATCTTCCTCTAACTTAACATTATCTTCAGCTACAGATAACTCGATGGATGTCATGTCTAAATTTGGATTATTCTGAGATTCTTCTTGTTGTGATTGTAATAAATCCTTTTCTCTTCTCTTTCTGGTGCGAATCACATCTCTTCTCATAGAGACGGGTCTATTGAATTGATTATACTTTAATTAATCTCATTATGATATTCAATACTTTGATTATTTTTTAGCAGAACACTCATTAAACATAATTAAACAGGAAATAAATTCAAGAATATTAGTAAGAAATTGAAGTTATAATTATACGTATAAAAGACCACACAAGGAAAGAATTAATAAGAATTTTTTCTTTTGTTTTTTGAGTCTATACTTCGTTCTTTGATTTACTTGCATTCGTAAATATTAAACAGTGTATAAAGTTTTAAGTTTATAGATCATTGCAATTTGATCTGAAGATATGCTAATTTTTATTACGAAATTTGTTTATTATTCATAGAGTGAAACTAAAGTATTAGATTTAATTTGTTTTTAAACGCTTTATAGCTTTTTGGCAGTAATAAAACTTAATTGGAGTGAAAAAGAAATTTTAATTCAACTCAATAAAGAGAAGATATATTGAATATTTTCTTAAATGAATTTCAATTGAAGATCACCTGTTGAAACCATTGATACGAAAGAAAAGTCCACAAGCGTTACAAACGTGAACACCGCCAGCATCTCTTCTCCACATTGTAGTCTAGAACATGATTGAACTTATTTATCAAATACATTTCATTAATAAAAAAATTAAAGTTTACAGTACTTCTAAAAACTATTTGTTAAAAAAAAATTTTATAAATGCTTTTGTATTGCAATAAACCTCATAATCATATCCTAGTAGTCAATATTGCATTAAATCATTTTTATATATTTAATTTTTTGTTCATAAATTGTTTAGTGAGAAATTGAATCAAATTATAAAAATGATATAATTATGAAATATCATTGACTAATGTTTAATCACAGAATTTGATTAAAGCCATTCATGTATGATTTGGAAAATAAAATTGATTAATGAAATTCGCTCAATGGGTTCAATGAAGTTTTAAAAATTTTAGACATAATCTGCTTATAAATATCATTATGCATATAATTATCATATAAAATAGACCCAAACAAAAGTAATATCCAAAAAATGAACAGTTTCTAAAATAAAATTTTTCGCACCTTATTTGTGCCACAATTGGCACAATGGAGAAAACTTTTCCTTAATGTTGAGACGCGAGATATTTTACTGACATGAGGCCTATGATCACCATTCACACGATAATAAAGTCCACATGCATTACCTAAAATTAATCCCAATTTTTGCAATAAATTTTATAGCACTATAGATCACAATAGGAGTAATGAACAGATAATAATTACAGAGGAAATGACATGAACCATATTTTCGCCATAAAGGTGTTGAAGTAGTCGCACAATTAGCACATTGACGATCACAACTGTTGTCATTTCTAATATTCATCTTAACTAATATTTTAATGCATTTAATATATAACAAAACACTTATAAAATATTGAAAATAAAAATTTGTTGAATCAAACTTATTTCTCCTTGAATATCGACTTAATTTCTTTTAAGTATCTGCAAATTGATCTCAATTAAGTGACATTATATAAAAGGAAATTTTTTTTTATTAATATAGTAAACCGACTTTCTTCTAATGATATCGTAAGAAGATTACGAACGATACTATTAAAAAGAAGTTAACAAAATATGAATAATAGTTGATTACATTTCGTTAGAAAATCACACAAAAATTTGCAACGATGTTGAGCATTATTAATAAATTAAAGTTAAAAAAACAAAAAGGAAACAGAACGTTAACTATTAAAGATTGAAGTGTTGCGTATAATAGGATTTTTGCAAAACAGCTATTAAGGATCAGCAATTTTCCAATGAACGACTTGCAGGCATCGCATTATTACAATGTTAAGTCAAACTTATTACTGTTGGCGATGTCAAACCCATTTGTTTATGAAAACAGGTTGCGAAACGAATTAATGCACGATTCTATGGGCGCAACTCTATCATAGATCCTAATCATTCACTTTTTTCTGCCGTAAAATGTGACCCGCGCGGGACTCACTTGAATTTGGCCCGCAAGACATTAGCTAATGCGTGAAGTGCATCACAAACTGTATTAAATGTACTCTTTTTCTATTATCTTGATCGACCTGCTGTGTATTGCCTCCAATACTTTTTAACTGTTCCAGACGTGGTCTTTGCAAAGCACTAATCCCTTAAGTTTCTCGTATATACAAAAACGAGTCAAGTAATGATGAATTAGAATCTCGTTTTTTGGAACAAAATCTTGGATCTGTCTCTTTCTGTGTCTGTAAATCATTAAATTAAAATTTTGTCTTTTCATATTAATTTTCTTTATTTTAATGAGCTGTCGGCTCTATTCGCTTAATAGTAGTTTAATTTTTGATTCGAGAGCTAGAAAAAAAAATTCTTTCATTAAATCGAATGCATTAACTTTTTTTAATCCATACGAAAATGCCTTAAGACATACAAATACACGCAACTGTTTCATATGTTTTTAAAGTTCCTAAATCTTTACTATGACTTATGTAATATTTATTTATATATTATTTATTGATATGCACATTAAATGTATAAATAGGTTTAATTACATTTTTATTGATTTGTGTCAATTTCTAAACCAGACCCTAGGCTTAGAAGATGTGTAGGCCTAATGAGTGTTTATGTGGTGAAATGTTTATGTTATAATGTTTAAGTAAATGCTATGCAAATTATACTACGTATTCTTGAATATCTTCAAAACTAATCGAAGAACTGATAGACGAAGATTTATGCACGTAATTGAGTAATCAATCATACAAACAAAACAGTAAAGTTAATACTTCTGTTGAAATATTATCATCAAATAGTATTTCACTGCGAATTCACTTCAAGTACAGAAGATTAACCCAGTTTTCAAAGTGAAAAATAGAAAAGTTTTTCAAAAATTTCTAATTCAAGAGAACTCTGATATTATGCTATTTAATTATCTGCAACATTTATAAATATTCTTACTTGAAATTAAATAAATTTATTCAATAATTATCAAAAAAATAAAGTTCATTATTACTAAAGTGCTTTTGGTTCTTGAGATGAAATGAGAACTTTTACAAACAGAAATTGATCAATATTTTAAATTTAATACACCGGAAGAAAATCTCTTTATATTTTACTTAATTTTTGGTAGTTTACTAATTAATTAAATTTTATAGTTTTTAATTGATGTCTTAATAAAATAACGAACACTAAAGGTTATCAAATGTTTAAATCAATAGAAATAGATCTACAAAATAAACTTAACATAAATATGTAATATTCAAAAGTTTTCATTTATTTAATTATTTATTTCTGTTGATAAAAACTAAATTTTTAAATACTAGTATTATTGACAATTAGAGGTTTACAAAGTTAAGCATCAGAAGATCTCGTGATGAAAATTGAATAATTTTTGCATTAAAGACTATTATTGATAATTACTGTTTGTAATCTACAGAATAATCAAATTTAAACTGCAATCTGATCTCAGAAATTAAAAAAATTTGATATTTCAAATGTCTCTTTGACTTATTTGACATTTTACTTAAAGCAAGTCTTTTATCAGATCAAATCTTAAACTCAAATAATAATATAAGTTTTGTATTTATATGGAAATAGTTTGAAAAATTGAAGGAAATTTCTTTCATTAACTTTAAAGCGATCACTTATCAGAAAATATTAGTTAACCTCAAGACTTTAGAATCCAATCTAAATAAAATTTGTTTATACGTGTCATTTAAAATATAACTTATAATAATAGATGAATAAACCCCTCCTAAAACGCTTAAAGCAGCTGAGAATTAATAAACCATAATTATAAAACTGGAAATGCATTACATTATTATTTAGCTATAATGTAGCTCAGAATATAATAATAGGAAGAATTCCAATTAATTATACAAATATTAATGAATAAATAGAGGCTCATTTGCATGTAAAAACTGCTACTAAATAACAATTAAAAAAAATCTGGGATTCTTTATAGGCCTCTGTTGTAAGACTTCAAACAAATTTATCAAACTATTAGTGATATAACTTATTATTATTATTATTATTATTATTATTATTATATTATTGAATCTAAATCTAAATATGATCGATAGGAAGTAATAGGTTTTTAATTTCAATATGAAATAAATCAATATAGTTTATAATCTTGTCATGCACATTAGCTTGCTACATTTAAGATAGACATTCAAGATTCTCAATGTTGAAGTTTTTTTCAAAAAACAACAAAATTAATATTCAATACTTGTCAGTTAGTATAAGATTAGAAGCTACTAAACTGCTTTTTAAATACTAACTGTAATTGATTTTTATTTGAGTTATAAATAAATTTCGAGAACATGTTGGGCGGTACGGACTTAGAGACTTAGCATAATTATTTAATCTTCATAATATCCGGGCTTATCTTAATATCTTATCTCAAACACTTATAAATTCAAAATTTTTTAAATAAAAATGCTTTTTTGTAATAAATTTGAGTTAAATTTTGTCATAATTATTATTATTTTTATAATTTTCTAATATTATGATTATAGTGGTTAATAAAAGTTAATATTTTAATTGTTAGAAAAGTGCTTTTTTAGCAATCACTAGAGTCAATCAGTTACTAAAATTAAAAAATATTTAATAGTGTGTATGCAGATGAAGTTATCTATAGATATAATTTATGTGATTGAGTATCCGATAGACTAATTCAAAATATTTGCATTAATGGGAGAGGATAATTATCTAATTTTTCTTTAGAGTTGACATTGAAATAAACGTTAATTATTGTATGTAATTATTGATAATAAGCTAGTCTCACTTTACTATTATTTTAAAAGCAAAAAACATGAGATAACATCTTTAAATACTCATATTCATTAAACGCTAATAAGATATTTACTGTATTTTAATTGTTTAATACGGCGATTATCTATTGCATCAGTGAGTGCGCGCTCAACAATAAAAAAGTTGCGTAAATAATATTCAGTAATTCTATCATTGAACCGAAAAATGATAAAATCTGTGAAGTATAGTACAAATAATAAATTTATTCACAAAATGTTTTTGATTAATGTTTCTCAGAGATAGAATTGCGATTAACTTAACTACACTTCACATAAATCACCTCCAATTAAAAATGAAATTGAGTTTACATTTGTATAAACAGTATACGGAAAAAAGTTTGAACTGAAAATCAATATTATAAATAGTATATCAAGAATTACGCTAAGGTTGGGTTATAGGTAGGACTGCGTGCTTGAAACGCATTAAATATATTAGTCAACAATTAATCGATAGAAATGTTATCTGATTTCTGTAATAATATTATATTATAATGAAAACTCCTAAATAATTCATTTCAGACAATATTCTTTGTATATTATGTCTTTGCTGCCGAAAACTCGATATTATAATTAAAATTTCAGCATAAATTAGAATAAAGTATATTATTGAAAGTTTTTAATGCATTTTTTCTAATTACATGCAATTACTTTAGACTATACTAAGATTAGTGATGAATCAGTTCCAGGAACTCGAACTGGAACTCAAACATTTTCAGTTCCAGGAACTGAAACTCAAACTAATTTCTTTCAGAAACTGGAACTGAAACTGAAACAAAATTTTGAAACTGATACAACACTAACTAAGACTTAAGTAGAAGTGGATATTTTTGAAAACGAGAATCTCACGTCTCGATAGAAATTATTTTTCGAGATCGAGACTCGATTTTTTAAAACTTCAAAATTGATTCCAAAAAGTAATTTATTGATAAAAATAATGCATTTTTCATACATAGCATTACTATATTAATGTGATCCCAAATCAAACTAACCATATTTTATATATTTTAACTGCACTTAAAAATTTTAAAAAATTATCAAATTTATGAATAGATTAGTTTTAACATTTAGAAAGCATGTCAGTAGTATCTAAAACTCTGTAAAAATTAAAGAAAAAAGCATTTAGATATATATAAACCAGAAGTAAACTAATGACTTATGTGTTTACATCAAAAAATTAAGTTAATTAATTTTTTTCTTCAAAATTCTTAAAATAGCTAAATTAAATTCGATTGAAGCATGAATTCGAGATTAGATCGAGTCTCGAGGATATCTCGATCGAGAATTGTCTCGAAAACTTTCGATCGAGATTCGAGAATCGATACCCACCTCTAGTTGTTTCTCAAGTTTTCTATATATTAGCTCTCAATCTAATAAATGTTGGCTTTAAATAAAAAGCATTCAATTTTTTAATGTTTCGCTCAAATATGTGACTAAATTTCTTTTAATAATTATTTAATTTCTAAATTGTTTATATTTTTTAAGCTTTGCTCACAATATAATTTATGATAATATTATTGTCGATATCCAGTGTGTTTTCAATTAAACTGAACAAATTATAACACTTTAATACTTGTTCCTTCACAAAAAAAATTTACGCTTAAAAAATTAATTAAAAAGTCAAGAGTTTACTTAAGCTAAGAGTTTACTTAAGCCAATGGGCTTAATATTATTTTGAAGTTAACTATAAATTATTTTTTTATGAATTAATAGAAAAACTAAAATCTAGAATGCATTCATTGTTCGAAATTATTGGGATAATATTTAAACAATACATGTATTTAAATAGAAATTTTTTAAGGTATCGAATATTGAATTTATTGATACTTTGCGAGTATAAATCCAATTAAAAGAGCCCATAAAATATATGTTATAATGTCTGTGATTAATGTTTCACGACTTCATTTTATAACAAAATTGCTTAAAGGAATCGTTAAATGAAAAGTCTTTATATTAGTTTTGTTGTGAAGAATTAAGTGATACAAAAGATCTCAAATTGCTTTTTAGTAATTCTTTTCTCTCGTGAATTTAATAACCTATTTATTTGACTCAAAGCAATGGATCATAACTAGAGCTCTCAATTTTAAATTTAAATATCTCAGAGAATGGTTAAACTTATAAATCAATATAAATAAATATTTGAAGAATTAAAGTATATCTAAACTTTATTTTCTAATCCTATTGTAAAGCAGATAATATCAGTACTTTTTTTATAATCTAACTCTGGTTTTAAGTTCAAAGATATATTATAAATATTGCACTGTCTGTGTGTAACTCCGAAATAATTTAATTTTGTTTAAAAAATGCTCAAAAAATTAATTTGCACTCTAAATGCTTAACAATGCTTATAAAAAATGATATTTACATTCAATAAATAGTATGCTGTAAAACATATTAGTTATCATAAAGTTATCAAAGTTGTTATGTTAAATAAAATACTGAATTAATGTAATTATTTTTGGCTCTAAACATAACTATTTTGGATTCAATTAAAAGCATCATTGTATTTGTATTACAAAAGATAATTAACTTCTATTTAAACTTAATTATGAAAAATAAAATTGGTTTATAATTCAAATAAGTGAAAGCATTTGTTTGATAAATACAATTATAGATTTTATTTATAGTCATTAATTTATTGCTACTTTTGTGAGACCTACATTAGACTGCATGCCATGCACAGGTATTTTTTTTATCGAAGTTTATCCCACAGATATTAATCGAAACATATTTATCTTGTCATAGATCAGGTCATAATTTGAATTCATTAAAATATATAAAATAAAAATTAATGTAAAACTTTTGGAGTTCGTTGACATTTATCTGTCGACTAACAGTTTGTCGCTATAAAGTTTTCGTTTTCTCCTAAAAATCTCGTTTTTCTTGTGAATATCATTTAAATGAGACAATTATTGAATTGAATTAAACAAAATTATTAATGAGTGTCAAATTTTTCTAAGTTCAGAAAATCATTCTTAATATTTCTTCGTTTTTCTCAATTATTTGCATGTTTTGCTAATTTAAAAATAAAAAATTCTCAATATTAGTGTCAAACTATGTCCAAAATTTGAATTAAATGACAAAAAGAAAAATAAAAAATCTAGAACTACTGTCAATGTTGAAGAAAATAATTCCTATAGTTTAATAAATAATTATAAAATAATTAAACCCTGAAGTCAATACTCAGACCTTTGGAATTGTTTGTTTGAACTCGACTCTGATTTATTTTTAAAATTAAAATAGATTTTAAAGATTAATAAGCAAATTAATAATAAGCTAGACGTTTTTCGATGTCCTTGTTTTGGATCTATTTTCAAATCTGCCATTTGAGGGCTTTAATAATTTTAATAGAAAAATAATATAGAAATAATAGTTTATGAGTTGCTGAAAAGTAGTTTAAACATATGATTAAGTTTTAATTATAAGCTTCTATTGATGATTAGTATATTTATTGCTTAATATAATTTGATTATAAAGCGGATTCTGAGAGATGGATTGGTTTAATGTGGAGCTAAAATAAAATAAAGATTGCTTCGAGTTAATTGTCATAATTTATTACTTAACATATACAGTACAGATACAGTACAGATACGGTAATGGCAAACCAGAGTCAAAAATAAGGTATAGTTTTTATCTTCATTTCAAACATTATGCTTATATTATGATCAATTTTTACTAATAAGTCGATTCAAACGTTTCTCAATTTAACTGTATTTTTGATAAACAATGCTTTTGGAACCGTTTGCGAGTCAAAAGTCCATCGCTAGTAATTTTAATACTAATAAATCTATGGATGATATTGAGCTTTGGTTTAATATTATTGATTATGATTCTTATATAATATATAAAACAAATTTTGATTTTATGGTCAATTTTTTCAAAATATTATTCAACAAATAATAGGATATTTTATTTTGTAACAAAATAACTAATAAAATATTTGAAAAACAATACAGATTTAAATTAGAGCTTATATTTTAATTGTAATCACTCAGCTTTTATAGTATATGCTAATAAAAGTATTGTTATAAGAATCTAAGTTGGTATCAAAATCCAAACTTGTATTTATTCAAATACCCTAACCTTCGCTACTATAACGAAAATGTTTTCAGATTCTTGAACTAATTTAAAATAGCAATTAATTTTTAAAAATATTCTACGCGTTTTATAAACACTCAGTAAAAGGGGACATATTTTTTTGTAAAATTTCAATTTTTAAAAATTTTAAAAACTGGTTTTTGATTTTGATTCAAAATTTTCCTAATATTTTCATATTGAGAAACATAATGTAAGCCAAGAGAATCACAGAAATTATGAGCACGAGCTTAAGTGAGGGTCTGTTCAAACTGAGATTGTGTGTTACTTACATATTACTTAAAAGTATTTAAAAAAAAAGTTATAACCGAAGTGACACTTGATTATAATGTTTTATAGAGTTGAATAAGAAATATATACTTTGGAGTTCATTTAATAATTAAAATATTCATTAAATTCATTTATAAATATTTTATACCTTTCAAATTTTAATCTTAAACACCCAAACCTCAGAACCTTAAGTTCATCTTTGGTTAAAATGCAAACAAAAAAGAACTCATTCTATCAAATGATAAACTTTTAAATTAAATCTTGTTTTAGTTAAATATATAAAGATATATAATGTATATTAAATAGAAAGCCTCGAAGAGGGTATTCATAAATTTGACGCTTTAATCTAGTGTTCAGGCATTAAATGAAGTTAATTAAAAGACTGTAGATCTTAACTCGTTCTTCACATAAGAATATTTGAAACCCAGAAATTGCAGTTCTCATGAACTCTAAACCATAAAGTAATAGACAACTTGTGAGACAACATGATCGCTAATATTTTATGTGTTCAAACATTTTGTTCTTGTTTTGAAGTTAAAAATTTTTATTTTACATTTTGAAGAAAAGTGATAAATACCTATTCAGTATACACAGCATTCAATAGTATATCATAATTAATGGGATAATAATTTTTCCTCATCACGTTATAAGTTCGCAGTACTGATAAATAACCTTCAATTTTAAGCTCTAAATCTCTTCTTTCAATTATAAAAAAAAGTCGAACAAAATGAAAAATTAAGACCAAATTTCTAATAGAAAAGTAATCTTTAAAAGCGATTCAATAAAAACTTGTTTATAGAGTTAGTTATAAATTATGCTTTAATATAGTTGTTGATTGACTTTTAGTGCTTAAGCTTTTCTTCGGTTTATTCCGCATTCAGTGGTTTATATTTATATACTATTTCGCAGAGAAAACCAATTTGTTATTTAAAATAGTTTTTTAAGGAAATTTTGAGTCATTTTTTGGGACATAAACTTAATTAAAGCTGATTTAAGAAGTTTTATTTAAAAAATTGAAAGTTTTTTGACAAAAGATGGCAGAAGTATATGCTTATCATCATTAAAGTTGACTAAAATACAGTTTCAGATAAATATTTGTTTACATTTTGACACAAAATTCAATCAAAATAATGAACAAATAATAACAGCGTTTAAAGCGCTAAAACACTATTCAATTTTGTAAACAATGATTCAATTTTAGCGAAAATACGAATTAGAAATCCATTTAAATTAAAATTAGATTTAATTGAATAAACACCAGAAAAGAGAATAACTTTGGATCTAATGGACAAGTGATGGACAAGTGATGGAAAAGAGTTCAAAAAATTTATTGAACGAATCGCTTATAAAGTATTTTTGATTTTATTGCAATTTATTTAATGATTTAAAAGACATATAAAGAAAGATATAATGAATGTATTATTGGATGTATTGAACAGTGGTCTGCATGAGAAGCGATACATGCGTTGGCACGAAAGCGACGCATCATTTAAAGTGAATTCAATGGACTGGAACTCAAACGGCGATCATTTGATTGTTTCGTCAGATAATAAGACTTTACGTATATTTGACTTAAACGGGTCTGAGGTTTGTGTGATTCCGTCCAAAAAACACGGATGCGATTCAGTGCAGTTCATGACTGATGGGAAGACTGCTATCTATGCCTCAAAGTATGACTCAAACAATGGCTTAGATTTCCATAAAATAAGACATTTAGACCTTCACAGGAAAACATTTATTCACTATTATTCTGGTCATGAAAAACAGGTTTACCACTCATTTTTCAATTAATTATTTTATTAGCATTTGAGACAAATCCGCATTTTTTATGTCCATTTATAACAGTTTTAATGAACTATTATTTTATTTTATTATTTTTGATCTCATTTTTAAGAAATACTTTGGTTTAAGCGTTTATTTGTATTAAGACATAAATTGAATTTTGAAAAACAGGTGACAAGTCTTGCATTAAATGATTACCACAACTGTTTCCTCTCTTCATCAACTGATAATACAATCCGTTTATGGGACTGTCGTTTGAGTGAAGCCATCAAAGCGGGCGACAGAATATCATTCGGTTTATTGAGTTCAGGCTGTCGATCGATCGCTAATTTTGATCCGCAGGGAGTTGTCTTTGCGGTCGGATTACAAAAAGACTCGTCTATAAGACTGTATGATATGAGAAACTATAGTAAAGGTCCGTTCAAAGTAAGCAAATTTGAAAACGACTCCTCTTTTGGCGATTGGCATCAGTTACAGTTCTCACCAAACGGACAAATGATAGCCATCGCCGGCAATAACACCAAATTTCGAGTCATTGACTCATTTTCATTACACGACATATCAGTGTTGACCGGAATGAAAAATGATCTCAGAGTTAATTTAGAGCTCACGTGGACTCCAGACTCACACTTCATATTCTGTGGTTCGAGCTCTTCATTCGCCACTCCCGGCAATTACGCGAACCTGAATCTGTTCGACGCCCTCAACGGTACTCACATTCGCCGCTGGAAGACAATGCACGAGTCGTTCATGCGTTGCCTCACATTCAATCCCAAATACTATATGATTGCCACCGCTTGTCATGACGTCTCTCTTTGGTGCCCAACATTAGACCAAATTAAAAAATCAGGCATTCAATGATCTTTTAGTGTATTATCAAAAATGTTCATTTTCTTGCTATTTAACTAATTTTTTAATATCATCTCTCGATTTCACTTTATTTTGAATTCTTTTTAATGATAATTAAGAAGAAAAATGTTTATATAAAAATTTGAATACCATTATCAAGAGTTTAATTTTTAATTTATTGTTTGAGTTAACTGTTTTTGCATTAAGATATATATCTATAAGTTATAACTATTATTTAAATGATTCAATAACTGCATGTATAACTGTAAGAGCTTTAGACCTCATTCAAGATTAAGATGATTAGTATTAATCTTATTCATAGTATTTTTTGCATATAATAATTGTAATTTTTGATAAAAACAAATAAATCGATAATTTTATAAAATAAGACTAAGACAGCAAATACTATACTGTACTGTTTCTGTTATGTAAAACAGTGATCAAAAGTAGACTCAGATATGCCTTTTACTCAACTTCATAAGAGCCTTAAGTAGCTTTTTATCCTTTTGTATATTTAATAGTATTAATTATTAATTAACTGTTAATGCTTTCGAATAATTTATTATTTAATTCGAGACGTGTTTCAAACTTAATTTAAAATTCAATTATTTCGTTGCATACAAAACCTCAAACACTGCATATAATAATGAATTTTAACGAAATTAACAAAATAGTTATTACTGAAAATAGAGCTTATTTATGCATTAAATAAGTGGTGGAATTAAAAATTCATTAATATTTATACTAAAAGACTAACAATAAATCAAATAATTCAACATAGGATTAGTTCAGGAATAAATAAATCTGAATACAAATCACAAAATATTACTTTTGCTAATTTTAAACTCATTATTACAATTCTTTTAATTTATAAAAAGCAAGTCTTTTGATGTGTGGGTAATTAGTTATTAAATACAATATTTTGTATGGCTTTATAATAATCTGATTCGAGTGACCACATATCCAGTGAGTCGCTGGACTGTCCTGGAAATGAGGTTTCAGAAAATATATACATTGGTTCCCCCTTTGATTTTTAAGGTAAAATTTGAAAAAAGCATGCCTTTCACCTTTTGTCAGCACCGGTAAAATAATAATGTGGTCACTAAATCTGATATTAATCCTGTATTAATCGTTCGCAAACATTCTTAGATGAAATTGCAATAAGAACTTAATGAAGAGCATAGGCTTGGCTCAGGCTCTGAGGTATTCGAGCCTATGCTCAGGCTCTGCCTTTCGAATCTATGAGAAGACATTATAAGAAGTGAATCATTAGAACTTAATTAAATCCGAAATGTTGTGAACAATTAGTTTGTAATCTATAAATACATAAAACTTTAAATTTTTAAAAAGTATGATAAAAAAAATGCAATTAAATAATTAATATAATGGTAACTGCCTTTGCTTCGGGTTCTACACAATTCGCACATTTGATCTCTAAATCATTTTTAGCTTTCAAGTAAAGGTTGCTTTCAAAGGGCAAAGGTCAGGTCAGGTCAGGTCACCTCTAAAGTTCTCAGAAATGCAGTATAAATATAATTTAATTAATATTTAAATATTTCATTTGTTTAAACTTTAATTAATTTAAAAGTAACTTAAAAGCTATCGATATATCGATTGTAATCGAAGTCATAATAAATTTTTTATTAGAAAATGTGTTTTTGTTAGTATTTTGTCAGTACAGACATAGCATCGGTTACAGTGAACTTTTTGACCAATTTATGACTTTAAGACCCGAATCTATAATTGATATATTGTTTTGCCATTCAATTAAACATAATTTGAACTTAATTTACTTTAATAACAATAAATGGTTGACATTATGTGAAACGTATGCTTAGACTTCACTTTAAAAAGTGATCAATTAGTCAAATAATCAATAATAGACTGTAATCGACTGTAATGTGTGCTCTATTTATACCTGTTTTCCAAATCAGAGTCAGGTATCGATAATTGTCACACATTTTTGTTATTTCATGAACTTATGTCACATTTTATTACTTTTTATTAGAAATAAATTTATAATTAAATTAATTTAAAACCGATTATTAGAAAAGATGTCAATTAAAAGCGAAGATTTGTCCAAAGATTTAGAACTTATTTTATCCGAATTTGGATCAGACGAGAGAGTCATCAAAGACAGCCATTTCTCACAAACAAAGAGTCAGTTCTGGTCAGAGCTTAAACTCATTTATGAGACCAAATATTTGACAGACTTTGAGTTCATAATTGGCCACAACTGTGAGCCAATACGTGTACACCGATTGGTATTAGCATTGAATGGTTGCAAAGCATTCCTCTCTAATAAATTGAATGACAATAACATTGTTATAAATAACGTAAAGAGAGAATCATTTGAGTCATTAATCAAATGCTTTTATTTTAACGAAAGCATACCTTTAAATGAAAATAATATTCAGGATATCATTAGATTGAGTCAAATATTGGGCAATAAAGACCTGCTTTTAAAGTGCTATTCGTTTAAAGTAAAGAAGCATATTATTGAAAATCAATTGGAAAGCTCTCAAATCGATGCCACACATGAAAGACATGAATCAGTAAATGAAACGAATGTTAATAACGACGAAAACGGAATTATCGGTAATAAGAGATCAGACAAAAGTAGATCAGTCTCAGAATCAGAACCTCTGAACAAGAAATTGCGGACAAATATTAAAGAATCGAATAGAGAATCGATTTGTGATGAAAATGATTCAAACGTTGAGGTTATTGAGGATTCAGATAATAGTAACAAAACATGTGTTATAGAAAGTGATCCACAAAAGAGTCGAATCTCAGAGTCATTTATAGATAAGAAGCCATCGAATAATACTAAACCGCTATCATTTGATTACGAACTCGAGGATTGGATTCGTTGTCATTACAGACATGAGAACAGTGATGAGTTGCCCACAAATGTGAATGTCTTCAAGTCTTGTTTTATGCCCCGAGTCGTGAATAAAGGTGTGAATAACATAATAGCGACCTGTGGTGGGTGTGTGTGTGCGGTCATTAATTGCGACCAAACCAGAGGTGAGAATCGAGTTATGTTCACATTTATTTCGCCTCGAAGAGAAAACCACGAGAATGAAGAGCTCTTCAGTATCGCAATAACAGCACTTCCGGCCGAACACGACAGCGAACACAAATTGTATTATGTGTTTGCGATTGGGGCCGAATATTCGGTCTATTTATGCGACGAATCAAACTTCGATAAACCGTTTGAAACATTGGGCGGTTATACGGATGCCGTCAACTCAGTAGTGATTGACAGCTCTAAACCCAATTGGCTGTTCACCGCTTCCTTCAAAGGGGAGATTATTATTTGGCAAATCGGGTCCTTATTTCGGGAAAATAATGAGATAAAACACAAGACCAGTGCTATAATATATCATTTCATCGCTCCCTTTGGTCTCATCTCAATTTGCTATAACTCTGGATATGACTGTTTGACTGCTTGTGGAGAATCAAACCAATTATTGTTTTTCAGAGACATCTCTACTTTTGGGTAATTTTTTGGTTTTTTGGCTTAATTCAAGTCAATTATAAATAAATAATTTTTATTTTAAGGCCAACTGTTGGCAAAGTGAATGTCGGCAGAGGTGTTAATGCAATCACAAGCATAGCATTCGTGCGAAACACCAATTTTATTGCAATCAAAACATCGCTTTCAGAAAAGATATTAATTGCGGACTTTGTTGCCGTACTCGACAGAATGCACCACAAGATTATGACACAGAGATTCAGACCTAATCCAACCCAAACGGTTGAACAGATAACAAGCGTTGGTTTCCCGAAGTATACTGAACTGACTCATTCCAAACCACACGAACACATCACGTTTTGCTATATGTCTGAAAACAATGGTATCATAGCTTGTGGTGACCATAACGGCAGTATTTTTCTCTACAATTCCAGAAAATTGGTTAAAAACCAACCTTTAAAACCAGAAACAGTGCTCGAATGGCCTGATTCTGAGAAAAAACAGGTTAAATATTTCATTTTATATTTTTAAATTGTTTTTCTATTTAATTAAAACTGTAATTACTTTACTTTTCAGCCTATAATTCTGTCGGTTATGATCAGCGATGACTCTAAATATATCGTCTCCACGACAGCCAATAATTTGATTTGTATTTGGAAATCAACGGTTGAAACAAACGATTAATTTTCTGGTGAAATACTTTTATAAACGCATAAACTTAAAAACTTTTACTTAAACTATAAATCAGTATTACAGACAAATTTGACATTTCTTCTCGAAAATAACATTTTATAATCATATTTGAATTTTTTTAGCATTTATAATCATTTTTTTATCTAAATTAGTTTCGCATTTTGTTATATAACTTAATTTTTAATATAAATCATAGCTTTGTATTTCACTGCGTAATAAAATTAATTTAATGGAAAGTGTTTTACTTAAAATACTAGTATTCTATTCGCACTTTATTAAAAGATTTTGAAATTCTAGTTAAAATTAATTGAATAAAACACTTTTTGAAATGTATTGAGTAATAAAATGAGTGAATGCTTTACTTTTTCAAAATGCATACACATTAGTACTATCTCTAGAAATCAATATTTTTTCATTTTAATAATACGAAACTGGGATTATGTTTCTATTTGAGTACAATACAAACCAGCTCATAAATTATACTAAAGATTCAATCCATATATAATATAGAATATTCCAGAATTGCTCAATCATTAGTATAGTATCACTAAATTTAATTTATAAACACTATAACAGGCAAACAGCTAACATGATATGGTAATAGTTTGTGAACAAGCCATAAATTTGCTTACAAATAGGTGTTATCTTATCTGACATAATATTTCACTTTTGATTCCGTTAGTTTCCAAAATGTCAGAGTTAAGTCACACTATTAAGCTTGAAAAAGTTTATTTTAACCCATATACACCTTTTATGCATCGTTTGAACTGAATTCCTTCAGAAACTAAAATCTTTACTTCTAGTATTCCTTTCAAATAGAAGTTAATTATCATATGAATGCAGTATAGCTTAGTATTTAAGTGATGGAAATGTTAGCTTTGCATTATTCACTCAATTATAATCAAATTGTTAGTATCATATTTGGCTTAAGGGTTAGGCCTCATTACTATATGGGTTTGTTTTATCGTTCAAATCATTGATTTTTTAAATCAAGTATATTTAGATTCTATGAAGCCTTTTAATTAAGGTTATTCAGTTAGAAACTAAACAGTAATTTTACTTTTGCATTATAGACTATAACTTCTTTTGCTATACTTAACATATATTACTATTCTCTCGAATATGAATTCATTGCTAATGTGAAGCAATTCTAAAAAAAGAAAATAAATTGAAATGTAAGCTATAATTTTCCTGATAAGCTTTTACTTTTTCTTTGTTGAATCGTACTATACATCAGCTCTACACTACACCAGTTTATACGGCTTATACAAATTTTGATTTTTTTCAATCAATTCAAATATTGAAAAAATTGTTTGGAAATCATTGAACATCACTCATGCATTCACAAGAATAGCCTAAACCTAATTCAAATTTAGCTTAAGATTAAGTAATTATATTATCTGTGACTAGAAATTTATGTTTTAGCTCAACTATTATTGATAGTAAATTATATGTAATCCTACTTTTTATTCTAAATCTTAATACTTTTATATCAAATCACTTACTAGAACAAACTTAAGGCACTTTCCCTCGAGTTTAGAGCTTAAATACAGTATATTCAATATTTTTATAAAGTCTGTGTTAAGTATAAATGAAATGATCAGTACGCTTGAGGTTATTTTTCTGTGATATATAGAAACTCATGATTTTACTTGAGAATATGTGAAAACAAACTTATTTTTAAAAGGATGAAAAGATGAAAGGATATTGCGTTTGTACATTTTGTGACAATCAGAGCAAACAAGTTCACAAAATTTCTATAAAGTCTTCTAAATTTCTATTTAATGAACTTTACTTTTGAAGAATAAGTTCTTTCGTCATCAGTAAAAATGAAAACTAGATCTTCTGGATCTTCTATATTTGTAATATAAAAACCACACCAATGGCTTTTTGATATTACTCACAAACAAATGTTACAAATATCTCTATTTTAAAAATAGCGAATAATTTAATATATCATTTCTCTGTTGATAAATAAAATTGTGACGACTAATAAAATAGAGTTTGCCCTAAAATAATATCTAGAAATTAAATTAAATATCTGTTTGTTGCAAAAATACACAAATAATTGAATTAAATTTGTTATTTAGTTATTTTGTTATTTGCTGCAAATTATTCTTTAGTTCTCATATGATTTTTAGCGCAATGGACTGACTGGCTTATAACATAAGACCTGCTGAAAATTAGATTAAATGTATGTTACAGGTATCATACAGTAGATTCACGTTTAGAAACCTTCATCCGATCACTTAAGTATTCAGGTGAGTGCGAAGGTGAGTCAGAAATATCTGGTAGATTCGGTTACAATATTAGACCTTAAAGGTGGAAACCAATTACATGAATTACATCAGAAACCCAAATAAATCCAAATCAATGCAAAAGACCATTTCTATTAAAATTGAAAACATTTTATTGTTTAGAATTTTCAATATTCATATATATTCTTTTCTGCTATCGTTAAAATGTAATTTAAGATGAGTAAAAAATAGATATTTAAAAGATGAAAATTTTAATAAATAATAAGAGAAGTATGCTTTACATATTGAGTTATAATACTAAAAAATAGAATTCCAAATTTTTGAGTTTCTGTCATTTTGAGCGATATGAAGGTCTTTAATTATAACTTGGATTAATGTATATAATGTATGTTGGATATAGTTTGCATATAGTCCTGGAAATTATAATTAAATCAACATTTAATCTAAAGTTAAGGTTATGTCACTTATGACAAGTCTGTCTACACAAGGTTATGGATTTCCAAAACCTTCTCTTATGCCTTTGACGTTTTAACCCAAGGCATAAGGGAGGGTTGAGATCAAATTATTTCGAGGATTATAGTAACATATCTATGAATTACATAATATATCGACATTAACTTTAGATTCATTGAAAGTGTGATATCGCGGAAATGAAAATATAAGTTATTTTAGGACTGTTTCTTGACAAGGAAACATTTTTTGGTGTTACATTCAATTTGAGATATTTGGTGGAAATGCTAACTTCGAGGTTCTGATTACAAACATAATATTAATTTATTTTTGATCGAATGTTTGGTCCCTTTATTTAATATTAGAATTTATTCTAGGGAGTCATTGTGGCGCAGTGGGTAAGGTGCCTGACTCATGATCCAAGGGTATTGGGTTTGAATCCCAGCCTCGCTGTTGTTCTTTGATGGCTATATGCCGGCCACATATTCATTGTTTTTGAGCAATCCTTAGGCCCGTAGCATCTGCCCCACGCCAACACAGGTTCACCTGTAAAAATCTCACTCTAACTCTGGGCTAAAGGTGAGATCTCCTCTCATTAGGGAGCTGGCCAAGAAAAATGTTATGTTAGAATTTATTCTAATTAAAATACTTTGAAATTATATTAACAGTCATAACATTTAAAGAGCATTACAGACATAGAACCCCATACTTGTAAGTAATTTACATATAATATTATCTCTAGTTATATACCTGTGATCTTTACAGGTAAGGGTTTATATATGTGAAATTGTAGATTGTGTGTGAGGTAATTTTTAAATTTGATTATTACTTTTTAAATTAATGTTTTTCAAAGAGAAATTATTCAAATTAATGTTAATTAAAGGATCAATCATTCAATTGGGTGCATATGGATTCGTGATCAGGAACTCGAAATTAGTATTTCAACCTTTAATCCCAAAAAATGTACCCTGTAAGTCTCAAATGCAATTACTGTATCAACTCCTTTACTATTTACTCAATAGAAATACTCTATTGACTCATTTGATTTGATGCCTCCTATATATGTTAATTTTTATGTTATGTTTCTATTCTATACAATTATTTATATTAAATTGTATTCATTTTACTATAATTTATGGGTTTATTTATTCTAAATCAAAAAGTAATCAAAATGTGTTCGCAATCAAATCAAATCACATCAAATTCCAGAATATATTTAACATTTGACAATCAAAATGATGATATGATGATTGCTGTTCTCTTATAATTCTGTAAATATCCGCTAACAGTACAGAATCCATAGTATCCATAGTTACTTTGAATAACCAGAACATAGCACATGTGCTCTTGCATTGCATTTGAGGCTAGATTTGTTCAAAAAGATAAAATAAGAGAAAAGTGATGCTTCTTCTGTGCGAGTTCACTAACTTGCAAGTCAGGCATCGCTTAACAGCAAAGTGAGTCTCAAAGTTAGTGCATTAATAAGTTGATTATCTGAAAAACCAACTTTTTGGAGTCTGCTCTTGTTTTCTATATATACTTTAATAAAGTTTTTATAATCTAATTTCTATTTAAAAGTTTTCCAAATCATTTTAGACCGCGTTTATTAGAGGGTATGCTATTCTAAAACCATTTTTAATCTAATTAATTAAATAAATGTCAGTCATACTTAATTATATTAAATCAATAAACAAACTCATTTTCTAATTCTAGATATTTATCAATTTATGGAATTCAAGTTAAGAGACAGTAAGATATAAAATTATTTGTTTGGTGGTTGGCGTCAATCAATAGGAGGATAAAAAGCCAAAGTAAGTCTCGTTTCAAAGGAAAAAATACTGAAAAATATATCATTTCAACTGAAATCTAATAACTATACACTAATGGAATGAGTGATTGAACGCAAAATATACAATATTCAAAAGAATGAATTATGAAAATATTTGGTTTTAAACACTTTTGAGGTTATATTACATTTTTGAGTTAAAAATAGTAAATTTGGTTTTGGTTAAAAATTTACTTATTGTAGACTTTTTGACTTTAATTAATTATAAAAAGAGTTTTAAACGGAGAATACAAAAGAAAGTGATTTTAGAAAATCATTAAACACAAGAGAAGCAGAAATATCAGACTGGGATCAAATTGAATGCCAGTAATGCGATGACAGCGTTTGCCGTAAACATAGCGCTAGGCCTTAACATTATTCGGGGTTAACCGCTCTTAAATGTAAAGAATCGCCCGTAAGTGAAAAAATAATTATTGTAAAATGAATACATCGGTATCATCTGTTATAATATAATACTGTAGTAATTCAATTCGCTCTATTGATAATTCTAAACTATTATTTTCAACAGATTTGTGAGTAGAAAAAATTCTTTTTACTATTATTAAAGGCTCAGCGAGTGAGTGGGCGAATGTGATTGAGTATAGGATTATTACTTTTTGTATTCTCTCAGATTTTTTATGTTCTTTAAGATATGAATTTTTGTGTTTAAGTTTTTATCTTTTGCTTGTTTTGGTTTCACATTTGTTTTGCTTGTATTCGTTTTGAAAGCTTTGTCTCAAGTGATAAGTTGTGTGATTAAAAATGAAATCCGTAAATAAATGAAATACACTTAAGTTTAAGTTTAGTTAAGTTAAGTTTAAACCAACACAAATGTTAGAAATAAAGTTTAATTATATTATTTTCTTAAACTTGTAACTTAATTATGTGATTAAGTTTTAGTTAATTGAATAACTAAACGCATCTTCATTTGCCTTCAATTTCTCTGAAGGTATAGTATGTAATATCAATAGTAATAAGTTCTTTCATTCCTTTTATTTACTTTTCCCTATTAAGCAGTCAATGATTTAAACATTTAGTCATTTGGATTATTGCAAAGTTTCGTAACTGTAAACATAGCTTAAATCGATGTTAATCTTCACCCTTAGTTTTACATCACATCTAATTCTACTCCTGTGTATAAAAAACAAAAGCAAATATTTATTATAAGTTATATCAAACTCTTTGTTCTGTGAAAAGTTATTAAATAAATAACAAGATTTCAATTAATTAAATTCCAAGCGCTTTAGGCTTCTTATAAGGCTTCTTCTGTATTGGTATTGATCTTAACATATTTTTTCAACTTTTTCATACTTTTCCGTATCAGTTTCATATCAATTACTTTCATATGAATATTAAGCTATACTTTGATCAAACCTTTCCGTTATTAGTGGTATTCGACAAAAATAAATAATTAAAAGATATATTTATTTTCTACAGTACTTATGTAACATTAAAAAAAATAATGTTTGCTTATCTGCTTAATGGGATTAATAAAAACAAATATACGATATACCTGCGGTATACTAAAATATAAAATAATGATTGTTTATTCTTTCGAATAATTTGTGTCTTCAATATTATGGCCAATTTATAGTTATATGAGTTTAGAGGAGTATTTGTATGTCGTGGTCGTATTTAGCCTACTGAATAGTACAGAGTTAGAAAAATAGATTTAATCATACGCCCTGAATGAAACTTTGGTTCAATGCATGAATGTCTACTTTTCAGTCACATTCACACACATTTTTACGTGAATGTGACTGAAAAGTAGGCATTCATGCATTGAACCGAAGTTTCATTAAGGGCGTATCATTAAATCTATTTTTCTAACTCTGTACTACAAGACTTCCTTCAATTTGATGATCAACTCATTTGCAGAGATTGTCATAAGAAAGATAATGAAACTCAATCAGAAGATGAAACAGAAGTCGATAATGAAAATGACGATAATAGCGATATTGAAATAGAAGATCTGAAGTCTTAATTATGTTAAATAAAGTTAAAAAGTTCTTTCACTCAAAAGTTGAATTCACTCCAAGATGAAGTCCATGTTTTAAAGACTAAATCCCTTAAACAAACCTTAATTGTAGATTAATTCACTCAAAGTATTTTATGTATTACTTTATCGTATAAAATAAATTGAATTTTGATTAAAATAAATTTTGAACCCCTTTGTAGTGAAACCCCGTTATAATGAATACAAACATTTTGTCCTTAAATGAGAGAAAACTTAATATTGTTTCAAACAAATTAAAGTTTATTTTTAAATAATTGTTAAAAAATTACACTAATTGTTAATTAATATGAAAGTAATATAATATACTGCTTATACCTTTATATTTTTGCAAATTTAAGTTGTGGTATATTTCTTATCATACAATATATACTTTTATAATCTTAACATTCCTGAAACTGCAATTACTTGAAAATACGATAATACTCTTATCAAAAAT
>JAQGCH010000301.1:0-26452 GCA_034699485.1 Nanhermannia elegantula | reverse complement strand
GCCATATAACTGACTGGTGAGACATGCCATCAAAATGTACAACTACTCTAATTCCTATTTTGCTCTTAAGCTAAGGAATTAAAACGGAATGCTTTCATCACGTAAGTCAACCTAAATATAAGACTATATTAAAGACAGAATTTGATGCAAAATCACAAAATTTATTGTTAGAAAAAATGAATTGAAAGACTTAGAGAACAGTAGCTTTGAATTTTATGACTTTATATCTAAATGGGATAAACGCGGATAGGATTTAATTAATAAATGAATTCAGAAAATAGTATTGCAAAACATTAAGGTTTAAGTTAATAAAACAAAAGTAAATTAATATATATGTTAATACAATGTTTTGTATATCATATATTTTTTCGTGTGGTCTAATCATACTTAATATAATGATTCATATCACTCACTAAATAGTTACTGAACATAAATTTTATTATGAGATAAGAGCTCTTTTATAATTCAGTAATTTTATTAGTAAAATATTAAAATTATACGCTAAAGATCATAAATTAATGTTCATTTGTCTGTCACTAAAAGTCAGCTCAACCAGAGCTCTGCAATAATTTTTATTAACTAACTTTGAAAGGCTTTTGTGATTCAAATTTTTTTACCATTACAAAAAAGGCAATAAATCACTAAAACTATGTATTAAAAAATTGAACAAAAGCACAGTTTAATCAAAAAAAAGTCAATATATAATTTACATCTCGATATTTGAACAAAATTTATTCAAATCCTGCCTGAAAAGTCGTTCAATAAAATATGTTCTAATAAAATAGTTCAATATGTCTCCAGTTTTATTGGAATAAATATTCTTATTCATCGTGATCTCAGTAATAGAGTACGTGAACAAAATTCTTGAATAGAGTATTGATAAAAAGGTTGTTCAGTGTGTGTGATATTGGTTAGTATGCTGTATAGAAACTAATATTTTGTAATTTATTGATGTAGATTAAAAACTAATCAAATCAAAGCATTGTGTAATGCTTTACGATTTGAGAACAACTGAAAATGAAATTTTTATTGATTAATACAGAACTGACACCAAAAGCCTTTTAACAATAAACTGATTGCGATTTTAGTCATACAGAAAATTGTATCCGTAACCTAAAACTTGGGATTGTCTGTCCTCACTCTTCCCAACGGATTTGATCCCTTACACATTCAATTGGATTTTATCTGACTTCTATTTGATTGAGAAAATGCATGAAAAAAGGAATAATAGCTATCTATCATTTAGATATTGATTTTGGCCTCAAATGACATGTATAGCAATATGAAAAAGTTGAATCGATTTCAGTATGTGTTAAATAGTAATGACATTCGGATTTTCTATCATATCAAATGCTTCGCTCCATCAATAATATACACAGACTTATAAAAGTTATACATTAGCTCTTGCAGTACAGAATTGTGCACAATATATGGTATTGTTGTGCTATTGGACATATTGCAACACACATTCGGATGACTATCAATTCGCCAGAGAGTTTATAGAGTTTACTGCATTAGTTTATATCTAACTTATGGTTTCTGTTTCACATCTGTGAAGGCAAAAAAAGTAATTTTTAATTCAATTTACTATTTCTGGCATTTGGCGTATAATGCGGTAAAAATTATTATTTAGTTGCGAATCGTATTGAACTCACAAATCTCAAGTGTATGTTAAATGAAAAGTGCATCAAATTTTCATTCAGCGATTGAATTGAATCCTCTCTAAAGTGATGGATTTCCGCTCTGCGGAATTTTAATGAAAACAGCTTTAATGAAATACTCCTCAGCTTTTTGTTGCTTCAGTTCTATGCTTCTAAAGAAAGAAACCTCTATTTAAACTCTAGACAACTTTACACTGTTTGAACACTAGTCAAAGCCTTTTTTCAACATTAATCTTAATAAGTGAATATAATTTTAAAATTTTATAATAACATTCTGCTATTCTTTTCATTTGAATTCCAAGCAAAGACTATTCCAAATATATAATTCTGAGCATAACTACAATAATAACCTATAATTATCTGAAGTATACATTTATTTTATGATAAAACTAACTTTTAAAGTTGATAGAAATGATTAAAATTTAATGCACATAAAACATACGTTACGCCCAAATCAACTTCTCTACAGCTTTTCCTAACTATTTAACAAAACTTAATAACTAATAATTATAAGTTAATATTTAATATCTTTTAAAATGTGATCAATCAAATCATTTTTCAGATGATAGGACAAGATGATGATGAATGTTGTAAAGTAAAAGTAAACGACTGGTTGATCCTTAAAGTATTAATGTCATTGATTCTAATGTTTTGTTGAAATAAACTTAAATTAATTTCACTTCTGTTCAAGTTATGAGGGAGTCATGATGGCGCAAGCTTAAAGGCATTGGACTTTTGATCGAAGGGTCGTGGTCGTAGGTTCAATCCCCTGGAGCTGCTTTCTTAGATTGCTATATGCCGGCCACATATCCGTTGTTTTTTAACAATCCCTCGGCCAGAAGCGTTCGCCCAAAGCCGACACGGGGTTATCCCTGTAAAAATCTCACTGGTTTTCAACATGGGCTTCAGTGAGATCTTCTCTCATTAGGGAGTTTGCTAATGAAATCGAAAACGTTTATGTTATGAGATATGATATACACTGAATTAATTAACTAACAAAAAATCATATGATAATTAGTCAATATATTTAAAATTGAAAAATAAATCCTATTTATTATTTAAAATGATGCTTATTCCGCTGACTAACTCTTTAGTGCATTTATTTGATGCTCTAAAGATTAAATACTAAATTAATAATAAGCATAATAAGTTAAGTAACATGACATCTCAATTTTCTATTTTTTCTTAGTGTAGTTCACTCTATGATATGAGTTCACTTTCTCAATACATTGCAAAAGTTGATTTTTTATTTTTAGAAACAACAGTTTAATGATCACAATTATTATGATTAACAAATAAGTTATACTTAAACATTTTTAAATAATTGAGTTCATTAGAGTTAAGCTAAATATTTAGATCATAACTATTTCAAATGAATAATGATTACATTTTTCACTTTCAAAAGAAGTTGTTTGAGTGAATTTTACATTTAATTCTTATTACAAAATAGTGATTCAAAAAGTAGCACCAATACCGGTGGACCAGTACTGGTATTCTGAAAACTTAGTGGTATTGGACAGGTATTGGTAAATTTTTTGTGTTTCAAATGAATTAAATGAATATTTTGAAATTCAAAATACTATTACAAATGAACTTTAATTTTATAAATGATACAGATTTTCAATATAAGGTTTTTCATAAAAAATAGTCTTGAAAACAGTCTCAGGTCAAGTAAAGCAGAAATGATTCATTTTGTGATTTAAAACAAAGATTAATATGATTTTTGCCATTAAACAAATATCCTTTAAAATCCTTATAATTATATTATATTTAATCAAATTATTCATTTTACGAGTAGTGCCTGTTCTCGGACTGAAAACACTCTCAAATATCAAAATGCTATAATTATGTGATCATATCTTCTAAACTTGAAGTAGTTTTAGAAAAGCTGTCGTGTAATCATATAATAGTGTATAAAAATAATTTTCTATTTTTATAGAATGACTTAATACTTAATGGTTTTTCAAATACCAGATATGATTCTAACAATCAATCTCTATAACATATCACTCGATCATTAACTTGTCTGTCCATTTCTTGCCTCTCTGTCTACAGCCAGCATTCAAAACGAGTAAATTTTTCTGCTCTCTCAAGCTCTTAAAAGAGATGAGATATTAGTTTTTGAATAAGACTTCTGTGACGTTTAGTTTCATCAAAAGGAGAGTAAAGAAAAGTCAATACTAAAGCTACAGTATATTCTTTATTTGCATAAATTCTATCATATTTCTGATACGAGACAAAGAAAGCGAATCAATCCTTCTATTTCTTCTTCTTTCCTCTTCTTTACTTATTCTTAATAAAGTTCTACTAAAGTTTGCTTCGAATGAATGCTTTTCTTGATACTGAGAACTCAATATTGTGTATTAAATAAGTAGGCATTGTATTGGAAGACAACTTGAAAATATTTTAATAAGTGATTTCTGAAAAGATAATTTATATCAATATTGAGTTAAATTCAATTACTGTATTAATAGAGCCTCTCATCACTTACAAAGCTTTTTTACTTTCTCTTTAAGTATAAAATATTTTTCTTTAAATTACTATTACAAAGAAACTTAACCATTAGTTTTTTAAGTCTCGTGTTTCGCATCATATTTATTTAAGAATTTCCCTTAAATTGTAATCCAAGATATTTTGATGATAAAAAGTTTATTATTGAATATCATGTAATTTAATAGGATGTTAATGATATAATATTTTAGTTATAAAAACTTAGCTTTTTTACTGATACATCGAATAAAGCCATAAGAGTCTTATATCTTTGGTATCGTCTATTTAAATAAAAAACTCATTATTTTAAATGATATGTCTAATGTCCTTTAATTTACCTTATTAAAATCTAATCCAGTTGTGGAATTGTTTGATTCTTACCAGAAAATTAATTTTTAAACGAGAAAACATTACTTTATGTACACATTACCATAACATTACCATTACAAATATTAGTCAGAAAAGTTGATTTTGGACAGTGATGACCACGCTCGATCCGAGCGAATAAAAAAAATGAAAAACTTGAGCACACTTGCGCTCACGCCCGGGTATCGATCGCCAAGGTCAGCAAATTTCATGATTGAGAAACTTTTTATTACACATTAGACATGAGCACGAGATCTCGTCTCGAGAGACAAATTATTGGGCAAGATTAAAGTTTATAGACAAGATGAGACGTTTTTGAAAAAATTTCTTAAAAGGGATATTTTGCTAAAAATATATGATTTATTCTTAGTCTGAATGATTTTTGCGTTAACTATGGGCAGTTAATTAGGCATGTTCATCCTAATTAGGCAGGCATCCCAATAGTCAATAGTTAAGAGATTATAATAAGAATGACAAGAAGAGATTGTACTGCATTTCACGAGACCGAGACGAGATCGAGATTTACATAATCAAAAATTCTCATGTCTATTACACATTATTAGTTTATTTTAAACTTATATGTATGATGTGTGCGATTCTATGCCTCTATTCTTTAAAACTGAATAATATGTTTGTTTATTATCTGTTTATTATAAAGGTATTTAATTTTACTTAATAAAAACCTTTGTTTAATAAAACATTTTTATATGTAATATAAAATACTTGACCCTCGACTGTCAACAAAGCAAAACTCTAGAGGAAAATTCTTAGCTCGACGCTCATGCTGGCCACTCAGCACCAAAGGCTCGAGCTTTGACTATCATTAATTTTAGAAAACTTCATACAAGTTTGCGGTAAAGCAAGAAAAGGTCCAAAGTTCAATTTCATACTATTTTATTTATGGTTCAGCTCAATTTATTATTTAGAACTCATTATACAGTATTTGGATGTTATAACGGGAATAATAGCTTAGTTAATAGTGAATTGTTCTATTAACTGCGTGACCGGTTTTGGTCTCAGACTTGGACCAGTCTCAAAATCAATTGAGCAATGGATCTGCATCTGTCAAAACTCTACTATTCAATTGGGATTTGACTGCTATAAAGAAGTTGAGTTAATGCTATTTTAGTTATGGGGAAAAAATGTTATGTTACAGCTGTTGAATGTTCACAAGCTTTTAATAAGTTTTAAAATAAAATACTAAAAAAACAAAGGTTTAGCAATATTTTAATAGGTTCAGTGTAAGTGATATGCTGTTGTATGAATCCCTTAAGTCAAATAAAATCGTAGTCATGAAGAGGATTATTGTGAAATGTTTAAGTCTTAGTAATTTGAATTGATTCAACTTTTTCATTGAATAAAATGAGTTTTAAAATTAAATTATGACTATTTAAATTATTATCGATTATCCTATATGTCTGATTAAATATCAAATTGCGATTGTGCAACTATTTGCTTTATGAAATACAGTTATGTTAATAGAATATTATTTTTTGTAATCACTATCTTGAAAACAGTAAAATTATTAATTTCAATAGAGATTTCTTACATTAAGTTAGGGGTTGTATTGGACTCTTTATCTATGATGAGTTTGTCATTTTATAATTAACTTTCTTAAAGCTTTACTGAAGTTTTTATTGCTTTTTATGTTCGAAGTAGTATTAAAATTTGCCAAAAATAAGAAGTAAAGCTTCCATTTTTTGCAGATAATTTTTAATACCCGTTGGAGTAAATGTTTATTTTCATCAATTTGGTTATTTATATGTGCCATAAAAGTAATAAACTTTTATTGCTAATATAAATGGTAATAATAGGGATGACTGTGTAGAAAGTGTGGCCACTCTATGATCATAAATTCATATTGCATAAGACGTTATAGTGAATAATGATTCCATAAGGATAGTGAGCTTTAATGCTTATGATGAGTTACTTTGACTCTTGAGTTCCAAGTAGTGCTTTCCATTTGCCAACTTATAGAAGGTATCATTATAACAAATTATTAATTTTGGCCAAAAATGCTCATCTATAGAAAGCACTTAAGTTTGTCATAAAATATTGATTTGTTTACCAAGAAATTACAGGAAATGTGAGATGATATGCTCGCGAGGGAACAAGTGTAGCTCAAATACTGACTCATATTGAATGAGACCATTTTACTTATACTTACTGTACTCAGTATGCTTATGTTTTATACTTTATCTGGTATAAGTCCGTATGTGTGTGTGTGTGTGTGTGTGTGTGTGTGTGTGTGTGTGTGTGTGTGTGGGTGGGTGTGTGTGAGCTGTTTCCAATTTAGGTTTGTGGTTGTATTTTGATAAGGGATATCAGATGAAAACATCAATGATACATGAAGTAGTCAATACAGCCAGCAATAAGTGATATCTCTATGAGATAATGCCTGCGATTATTGTGAGAACGGAACAGATGAATGATAGAGTGTTTATCAGTTTGATGGCTTTGGTCGCTTTGAATCTGGTCTGGCATTAGTTCTGTTTTCTACCAAAAAGGGAGACACGAAACAACACGAAAACACGATGAGTAGAAAAGTATTCAACATGAAAAACATTGAATACATTGCTACGTCTGACGCGTGACAATTTTCTTTCCTCGTTGTGAAAGAAGGGAATATCAAATTCCGGAATAGTTACTGTCAGTTTACTATTCACTTATTGGTCATTATTAATAATGCCAAACGCTTCTGTTTATTGGAGAATAAGCTTTCAATATATCCTTCGTTTTCTTGTATTGGAATATAAAATAGAGATAAAAACAGAGAAATAATGGTATTATCCACTCAAAAGATCGTATATCAAAGCAATGCCAGAGCTCTTTGACTATCTTTTTCATTTAGTGCTTCTTTTTCTAATACAAGCTCAAGATTTACTATCATATTATTATATTACTGAACGCATATCTCGTAATGACTATATTTATCTCAGAAAATGATATTTTCTTCTTTTCCTAAAGTAATTTTATATTTTTTTAGACAAATATGTGCTTTAATTGAATAGCTGCAGATTTCTTGTTATTATTGCACTGTCTTATGCTAATAAAACGGAAAATACCAGCGCTGAAAGTGTCTAAAATGCAAAAAATTATTAAACAAATTATTTATCGCTGAGAGTGAAGAAGATTTGAGATATAAAATATAAGACTGAATAATCATGCTTTCAAATGAGTCTTGTGGGAGCTCTTAATATGCTTTCTCATGATATGGTAAAGTCCTCACTACATATGCATTTTGCAGAACAGAATAACATATATATTATTGATAATATCGTACGTATTTTTGTTTCATTTCGTGAAGAAACGCTGCAAAAGGTAGTGAATTGAACACAGCTGTTGCCAAAAACCCTTCAAAGAAAGAAAATACAGCAGAGTTGCAGTTGAATTAAGTCAGCGCGAGTGACATTATAAAAGCCACATATTTGAGGGAGAATTTCATTTTATTAAAACTGCCTCTTTTAGCAAATACTGCACCGAAAGCTCGAGAGAGATCGGTAGTAATGCAGTTGTGTTGATATGAACATAGTTCTGGCAGAACCATCATTTATCATTTCCGTTATAAGGCATGCGATACGATATGCATTCGCTATAATTTTCAATCACTCAATATGAGTCTCTATATGAGATATATATAAAATATTGTAGAGTGAGCCGACTTATCATAACCATAAAGGGACGTATGAAGCCCCAAACAGTCGATCAAGTTTTGCATTGAGCCAACAATTTCTCAGTCTCCCCAAATTCAGATTAGTTGCAATTTATTCTCCTTTCAGCTGTTGAGTCAATTTAACTCTCACTAGAAGTAAATAAATGTATATATATTGATGTCGAATCCGCCCTAATTCTTGATTCGGCAGAATTGTGACCATTTCCCTCTCCCCTTGAAATAGTCAACTACTCTTCTGCTCTTCAAATGAAATGAAATTGAGAAAGAGAAATGACTGATTATTTCCCAGAGGCAATTAAATGAGCAAAACCGGGTCTCCTTTCAAAGCTATGTTTGATGAGGAACTTTAACTCCACAAACTTTAGACCTGCTTCAGCTTTGATATTGTTTTTTTTGGTTTTTGTAAAAATTAAATTATTTCTTTCAATAAGAGTTGACATAATTTTAATCCCTTGTTTCGTGCAGAATTTTCTGTCTAAAAATATATTTACTTTTTTACTGCTTTATTACTTTGTTTGCAGGAAAAGTAGCATTTCGGCTGTCAATTGACTTACTGTATAAATGTCATCAAAAACCGTTGTTAATAACGAAATTATGAGTTCTTGTAAAATGATTATTATATTACAAAAAAACTATCAAATTAAATATTTAAAGCATTTTTTAAATTTAGCAAAGTTTTTAATGTAGATGAGGATCACAGGAAGGAATTCATTAAGAAATAATTTTCGAGTTGCTGTCGATCATCAAAGTAAAAGTTTCTATTTTTATTTTTAATTAAATAGTTAATAATTTTTGAAAATTTAACAAAATTTTATATTTGATATGATTTGGCATGAGATTCAAATGTTAAATCTAATTATACACCATAATCAGCTGAAATAATTGAATTTTCGTAGTCTGTGAACTATTTCCTCCGTAACATTAATAAAGAAATAAAAATAAGTAAAATGTTTGAATGTTTTCCCATATGAGGCATAACATTTCTAAACAAGTCATTCAACTCAAAATAATTGGAATCGAGAGTTATAACTAGAAATTACTTGGTCTGACTCAAGTCTCGAAGTCTGCTTCACTAATTTTTGTACTAAAATATTACAGTTAAAACGACATATACTGTATTCAATAATTCAAATTTTTTAAAAGGCTCAATGAAAATAATAACTGTTACGAGTCAGACAAAAGTTGAGAAACAACTGTCTGGTTGTAAAATTATCTTTGGTTTTGATGATGAGAATGAGGACAAGTAAAACAACTAAATAAAAAGAATGAATACAAGCTCACAAATGCGTGATCTGACAAACAAAAGGGAACTCGCATTTGTCCTTTAAATACAAAATCATCAAACAATGCGTCAATCTCTCTCTCTCTCTCTCTCTCTCTCTCTCTCTCTCTCTCTCTCTCTCTCTCTCTCTCTCTCTTTCTTGTGTCGCTTTTAAACAAACTTAAAGTTTACTTGAAATTTATTCTTACTCGAGAGCTCTCTAAAAACGAAGCAGTAGTTAATTGGATTTTAAGATTACAAACATGGATGCATTTGATAGCGTATATCAACTTTGAGTATAAACTTTTTCAATTGGCTCACTTTTGTGTAAAACCTTTACTTTAGCTAAACTTTGTAAAACTTAAAGAGTGTATACCAGTAACTACTTTTCTGCGCTGATAGGAAGCATTTCACCATTAAATTTCATATCTAGTCTTTTCAATTTTTTTTAGAATGTGTTTATTTTTTAAAAGAGCTAAAAGTAAAAATAAAAAGAAAACTAAATTCTTATTGATAAGTCACGTTCACTGCAATTTTGTTGATATTAAGCTCACACGTGTTACTAGACATACATCTTGTATGACTTATACTTTATGTCAAATCTCTATGGATTGATCTTTGAATTTCACTTCAGTCTCAAAATGTAATCTCAAAAACTATAGGATTTTTATTATTTTGCTCAAAATAACAATCGATTCATTGAGAATTTAATTATAGCCAACAGTAATTCTTTAATTTTATCCACTATTGAGTTGTTTTAATAAGATTTACATAAAAATACATAAAATTGTAGAATAAATGTTTTCACGTTTTCATCTGCCAACTCCCTAACGAGAGGAGATCTCACTGAAGTCCAAGTTGAAAATCAGTGAGATTTTTACAGGGATAAACCCGTGTCGGGGTGGGTGAACGAGGGCCATAGGGGTGTTAAAAACAATTAATATGTAGCCAACATATTGCAGAAAGAAATTTACACGCTTGGGGTTTGAACTCACAACCCATCGATCATGAGTCAAAGCCATAGCGCATTGCGTCACTCTCTCCCCTCAAATGATTTATAAGTTACCCTAAAATATCAATTTAAAATTATAAGTAAAGACATTTTTTGGATGTTTTTGACGTGTATTTTCGGTACAATAAAAAGATAATTAACTTTCAAATTTTGAATTTACAAAAAACCAAAGTTTATTTTAATTTTGTAACTTAAGACGCATTCAATAATCTTAAAATTTGAGATATTATGTTAACCAATAAATGATTATTACAGTACACATTGCAAACACTCTCTTCAGTAAAGACTCTTTCTGGTGATGTCTGAAAATACTGGCCTCAGATTAGAAACAGAGATATAAGTTATATGACGAACTCATGGGTCATAACAGGGAATTAAACTGATAATCACATAAGCGATGTTTCACAACCTATCGATTGTCACAAAAGTATGACTCAAGTCTTTTGATCGGTTATCCAAAGAGATATATCGAAAATCTAAGCACTGATGGTATCCTTCGAGCCACAAATGAAGTGAACTCTCATCTTAAACAATCGCCTTCTAAAGCTTCTAATTCTTATTTAATCCAAGAAGACAATAGACTTTAGGGCATAACAATCAGCTCAAATAATGAAACGAGAATTGGACTATGATTTGGAATCGACCACATTTTTGTTAAAATTCTTGCTTTTTCGATGTCTACTCTATTGATAATAACAACAGTATATGAATTATAGAAAAATGTCATAAATGGAAACAATTTGAGAATTTAAGCATTAATAAAATATCTCATTCATGGTTTGCATGAATGGTCTACGAAAACCTGTTTTTAAATTTGTTTTAGAGAAATAATTACTGACATTTAATTAGCAAAATTAATTTGCTTCTAAATTATTGATTTTATTTTTAAGTTTGCATTAAATAATCATAAAGCTCCGAATTATTCGGTTATCATATCTATATTTATACTAATACGGTATGTATATATTCCTGATTCATATATTTCCCAATCTTTGTAATGTTTACTATTATGGAATTTATGATGAAAATACCAAAACCTAGTATTTATGAATTATTTATGCTTAATATTTTTTGCTCTCAATTTTTGAAACAATTGTCTCTTGAAACAGGTCTCGTAATCACACTTTTAAATTAACAAATTTGCCGACACTGCAGAATTAATTGAGGAAAAATAGTTTTATAATTTAGGAAATTGTTTTTAATTAAGAATTTGCTTTTGTTTATAAATTAAAGTTTGAAATCTTTAATAATCCTAAACGTGAATTAATATTTATTTCAAATCTTACAAAATGCAATTCAGATAAAGACCTACAGTACAAGAATAAATAGAAATAATTATTAAGACAAGTATTGTTTGCTTTCATGCATAAATCGAAATTTATTTAAAGCATTAATTTTACAGAATATTCCAATTATTTATTCAAGATTCTGGCAAAGCTGTCACTTCCATACTTCACTCTAATCCTTAAAACCTTCTCATTTCACTCTTTTCTTTTCCTTATTTTAATAAAATCCAACTCAACAACAAATACTTATAGAATTGTACGAATGCACAAATTTTGTAATCATCACAACAGAAGACTTGTCACAAGCATTTAATAAGCTTAACTCATCTCATATTCTGATTTCTATTATCAAAGTATTAATTTAGTTTAAGCTTAATATATAGTTATTTTTATAAAAGATTAAGCAAAGAAAACTGTACCGACTTATGTGATCAACTTCTAGAATATTCATTAAAAATTAATCAAGCTTCAAAAATGAGGACCTAATCAAATAAAATGATAATTGAAGTTAGTTTAACACTTTTTTGTTAATTAAAACTTTACTCAACCAAATGTTGATTAACTGTTTTATTTTTGGTGTCTCTCAATTAAACAGAAAATACATCCAATCAGTAATAAGAGAAAACTTCCACTCATCAAAAATTACGATTGTTTTATGTTTAGTTAACAATGATTAGTCAGGTGTAAAAGCTGATGCCTTCAGGAGATTTGCTGAGTCTGTCACTATTTAAGTCTGTTTTAGGGAAAAAATTAAGTGAGTGTCTCATCAAATTACAAACAATTATATCAAAACGAAAAAACTGACGAATAGTTTTAATAAAGCGTTCATAATTATTAATTGCTTTAGAATTAAATGAAAAAATTATTGTATAGTATAAAAATTAATATGAATTATATAATTTTTAAATACTGTAACTATTTCTTGATTTCTTTAGAATCTACTAATTTTATGGCTAATAATCTAATATTATTTTTTATCGCATGAATATATTTTTTAGACCATTCAACTAAAAATATATTTCTTTGTTTTCAGTCTGATTTGTAGCTACCGTTTCATTCAATATTTATCATTCGGTGTCATGCGTTTACTCTTTAGTATTAATGAATTGAATTAAACATAAAGGGTTTGGCTATAATAGGAGGTCACAGTCTTAAGCAATTATAATCTCTCAATTATTCAGAAGCAATAAGAATTATCTCAAATAAAATATTAATGAAATTAATTTTGTGCCAGATTGCTATCATCCTAATGAATATCGTAAATAATTGAAACCATTGGTTTGGGTGGAAACAAATTAATTGTGAATATTTTAATTAAAAGATTTTGTTTATTGAAATAGAAGCTTATTTTAGGTAATACTTAATTTATCAATAATGAAGTTAATTCACTTGTAGAGAGCCTTATAAATGAAAACAATTACATAGTGCATTGCAATCAGATCTAAAGTATTTTTAAATAATTTTCGGAGTTTATAGTAATTTATTATAAATTTTTAGTAAAAATTTATGGATTTATTAAACTTGTGTGCATATAAAGTAAGTGAATACTTTTTAGGGTAAGATTTTGTTTCTTAAAAATTGCAAAGTTGATTACACACACTTAAAATTCCTTACACACAATGCTATGCAGAATCAACGTATATATTAGTATTATGTAAGAAACAATATTTTACAACTTTTAGGGCCAAAATCTGTCAAATTTGGAACTGACCTGATCTTACATTATCTAAGTTAAAGGTAATATATGTAACATTGGAAATATTAATTTCAGTCTTAAAAAATAGTTAGAAACAGAAAACTCTTATATGAGTTACTATAAGACTTAGTACAGAAATTAGTATACATATTGGTTAATCTTATGACAGTTTATGCCTCAAAATTTAATATAAATAATTTATGATTATAAGAAATTTAAGCTCAAAGAGTAAAATACTTTTAGTAAATGTTAATATATAAATAAGTTATTGCTTTTCATCTGCTTTTCATAAATATCTCTTTCTTTAGCAAATCAATAGGCAATAAATAAAATAAAATGCAGAAAAAACACATTTTTAAAAATATTTTATTTGTAAACGTATTTGTTCTTCGGTTGTATCTATATTTTAGTTGTATTTTAAAATTTAAAATTAATGTATTTTCTCTATTAAACATTGTTATAAAATTGAAAACAGTATTAACTTGTTTATTAAAAAACATTAGACTATCATTACAGGAGTACATAAAATATTCATTTTTATCGACCAATATTTTTAGGAATATAGTATTTCAATGAAAATACGAGGCAATCAAGAAAGTGGGCTTTCATGACAACAAAGTATTCGAAAATAGAAAAGAGAGTGCGAGAGAGCGCACAGTCTTCCCTTTTCATTTGGAGAATTGTCATTTCATACGTTTTTATGATTTTTTGTGAGCTACGCTTCTCTGAACATATAATAGAGTGCAATAAGAGCATGAAATGGGAGACCTAAATAAAAATTTTGATGAGCTGAGACTTGCTGTAAAAGCAATATTTAAGTGGCAAAAAGAGTCTCTATAAAAATATATAACTATTACATCTTTTTACGTGGTATTCACTAATTTCCGACTCGATTGTAATAGTGCCGAATCACGTCTCGGAAATAATACAAAAAGAGGATAGAATATGAGAAATAGAGCCACTATTGCACATCCGGCCCAAAGTGGCACTTCATGGACAACCAGTTCGCATATATTAGTTTCATTAGAACTTTTATTTTCAATTATTCTACTTTTTAAGAGTTTATTTGAAGAATAAAATAACTTTTAATTGTGAGCACTTTAATCTATAAATTGAATGAATACTTACAAAGTTAGTTTGGATGAGACAGTATTTACTTAAAATGAATTAGGCTGAGCGGGATTTGGAGCTTAAATTTACAGCATTTGGTATCAACACATTAATAGTACCTCATGATACAATTCGGCGTATGGTGTATTTTGCGTGAGTTCTTATTCTCGATTCCCACATGAACATCATGAACATCTTTGTAAATACACTCTCATCGCTGCTATCTCTCAATGAGGAGAGAGAACAGTAGAGGACCAGCAATATGGGGGAGAAAGAGAGGACTCAAAGGAAATGAACGATTTTATTATGTAGATCTAAGGCACTCAAACAGTAACCATTTCTCTTAATGCATTTTTGTGTGCGTCTCTTTTCCTCAAAATGAAGCGAACGCATTATGCAAATTGGTTGGAGTGCGGAAAGTCAACTTTGGTTAACTCATAACATGCAAATGTTTTTCAACGTTTCAAACGAAAAATAGAAGTTATATAAAGTAAGAGATCTAAACAATCAGAATTAAACATGTCGTCAGCATTTCCATAACCGATCTTTACATTGGTGCAATTTTCTCATGCCTTTTGTATTTTAAACAGTTTATCTCTTATTTGTATACAACCAGTTTATCTTTCCGAATACAAACTTAAACTTACATAATATTACAAATTCTAACTCATAAGAGTCAACTGCATTTGGCTGTTCTATTGCATCAACAAAACACGTAATGCATTCTTATTTTGTTTATGTTAGAGTTTCTACAATAAGGCTTATCAAGACTTCTTTCACTATTCTTCACAGGTTTTAAATTTTCAAGAGTTCTTTCTATGCGAATACGAATCAAAAAGTCAAGTATTAGAAAAGCACAAAACAACGAATCATTGAGTCTATCCATTCATTTCTACAAAAATATCTCAAACTTCATGAAATATTCAACAAAATAGCGTCCGTTGCAGAGAAAGCATTGATGAGAAAAGAGACTCAATGACTAAACAAGAAGGAGAAGGAAAAGCAGATGAGAAGAGAAGGAAAATGAGAAGTAGTAATACTATGTTATGGATCCATCTCTGTCTCGATTCATTTGTTGTGCACTGCGATACGTGCATCAAATGCTGATATGTTATTCGTTTCAATATTGGATATGTCATAGCAATTGCAAAACTTTATTTATGAACTAATGCATGACAACGATAAATGATAAATGACGCGGACATCTCTTGTGAATCTGCTTCAAAAGATACTTTGCTTATTGTGAATATCTGTGAATAGTTTCATACAAACGGTATATCCATTTGGGAAAATTTCAAAATCTCTATCTCTCTGAGCCCTGTGTCGTCTTTTTCGCATTTGAATTCACTTATAGTCCTAACTCGATAACAAGTTTTTCTCGTAATAAGAAAAGTAGTCCTGTTTCCAAACTTTATTTTATTATCTAAATGGGAGCCCAACCAAAATAGATTAAAAATCTTATGATAACCTAACAAATGATTTAGAAAAAGTCTAATGCAATTCAATATTTAATTTGCTACTGAAATAACTTTTCTGTTACTTCAAAATATCGTGAATAGCATTTTGAGTATCTATACATTTCTGTTTTCAAGTTTTATCTGAGAAAAGTTCTCGAAATAATTTTTTATCGATCGAAACGAAGTCATTTTGGCTCTTATTTAAACCTCGACTAGACTTTTTGTGAATGACTTAGAGAACATTTTTTGCTTATTTAAAAGCAATTCTTGCCTTCCCTTAAATTTAATTAAGACCCAAACAACAACGCATTTAATTTATTTGAAAGAAAATTAGCGTTCCTAATGTCAGTCAAATAAGCTTGCTTCACTTGTCATTAATTAAAGCGCAACACTGATGTCACACTCTTCTCTGGATAGTGTTCACAAAATTTTTTCACTATTTTTTCCATGACTTCCAATTAATTTTGAGATTGAGAACTATAGAGAATGCAAAGAGAGATCAAGTTAATGATATTGCGCTGGAATTCAATGAAATTAGTGAAGATGAAAGGGGATCATACTATCTTCAAAGTCACTTATATAGCTTACTCTTTTCTCATTTTTTGAATCAATAGTTTTACTTAAGATCACCGATGATGTCGCTCTTCGCTCTCACTCTCATACCTATTATAAGCTATTTTGATGCCATAAATTGTGATGAATTTATTTAAACCGAGTGGAAAGTGTTGTTTCTTTTTTTTACTCTTTTGTAAATTAATAGAGTGATAGCAGAAAAAATAGAAAAAAGTAAGCTGTGATTGACAGTTGTTATAGCTTATGAACACTGATATGAACAATAAATTTTGTTTCGATCCGCTTTTAAGCATTTTGCGAGGTATGCGCTAAACTCCCCGATGCCTTATTATGGTCGTAGATGTTTGTGACACTGATTCACTATAAATGACATGAATCTCATCGCAAAATTGACAGAAAGACATCGATTTTTACTTTCTTCCTCTTCACTTAACAATGAGGAGAACGAAAGTATTGTCTTCTCTTTATTTTTGTTAAACAATCCAATTATTATTTGTATTTCACAAATCATTGTCTTACAAAATAAGAATTAAACAGAAGTAGAAAATGTTAAGAGTATTATTATTAATAATGAACGGCTTTTATTTTTAATTAATTTTACTTCAATATAATTATCAAAAATATAATTAATTAACTTTATTCAGTCTGACATAATATCCTTTCATTCAATAACCAGTGCTTATGCATGGACTGTATTTTCTTTGAATCAAACTTTTTGTGAATATATTATGAAAATTTCTATTATCCTTTAATTTTAAGTCTTGTTTTCATTAGGAGTTTCTTTTTTCTTTTTCATTTTGGTGAAACTTATATAACAAACTAAATAATGAAACTTAATTAGAGCCTAAAGTTCCAATTCTAAAATTCTATTATTTCAAATCTGAAGCACACTTTATTCATAATGCTTTTCATCAATACTCAACTTCAGCGATAAATTTTATGCCTACTATAAAATTCAACAATCAATTGTCTGCATCTTTTTCATTGAGATTTTGAGTGTACTTCAATCTATAAAATTGAGTAAAATTCATTCTACAAAAAATACTTAATTAAAAGAAGCAAATAAATCAAGTTTAAAACAGGAAGAGATATAATAGCTTATGTATCCAAATGATTGTTTCAATAGTAAAGAAAATTGAATGAGTTTGTAGTATAAATGTTATTATTAGATCGGGTTATTTGCAGCAAATCGATAAGCTATCCTTTCGCTTATTTATTTAGTGATGTTAATAATCTAGTTTGAGGCCAATTTCGCAACATGTTTCCTCATTAACTTTGGATTCATCTTAGTCTATTTGCAGTTAACAGTATTCATCAGTTAGTCTACAATATGTTTGGCAATATTATAAGAGGAAATTAAAAGACCTGACTTACATGTGAGAGATTTGAAAAATAGCAATAAAAATAGTAACACACAAAAAATCAATTTTCTGCTGCAATTTTCTCTGAAAACAATATTACAAAGTGATCCCAACCCATGTGGAGTTTAAGTTAGTGCTCTATAAGCTTCACTACAACCTTAGTTTCTATTAAACAGCACTATATATATAATGCCTTATTTTGAGTCTTATTCTAGTATTCAATCAATGGATTCCTAATCTGGAGGCCGATTCGATTTAGTGCACTTTGAATTTGGGTTATATTTCTGAATGTCGTCAACTAAATGAGACTTTAGTTAAGAGCAAAAATATATTTAATGGAAAATGACTACACATATAATTAGTTTAATGTAATGATTTAACTTATATAAACTGATAGAATACTGATACCGAATAAGTATTTATGAAATTGTCTATAGCTATATGTTTTATAACCAAATAAATATTTTATATTTATCATAAAAATAATGAGATGATAAAAATTATGTTTCTATTGCTATAAAATAATAGAATAAAAATATTCTTACAATCTTTTCTAAAATGAGACTCTATGTTAAAGAATAGCTTTTATGCTTTTAACTTATATTTAAATTGATTGAATTTGAGACGATATACAACATCTTTTTGAAAAATAGTTCTAAAGTTTCTAAAATGATTCAAAAAATTGCATTTGAAATAAATTTATATTTTTAAGGTTACAAAGTCTATAAACACAAGTTTTTATGAGTTAGAGAAGTAAAGTTTTTTTGTCAGATTTAGAATAAGAATATTTTTTTGAGATTTAAAGTATTTCATTACAAATAATGCATTCTTAGAATTTGTAATTTTCTTTTTTATCAAAGATTTCTTAATTTAAAAAGTAATTTAAAAGTTTTTAATGGACTTTTTTTTAACTATTAATAGAAAATGAAGTGTAATAAATAAAGTAAAAAAGAAGTTTAATCATTGTTATGAACTTGTATTAAATGTTAAGTTAATGAATTCAATTTTTAAGATAGCTTTTAGTGATTGAAAAATTGTTTTTGATTAAAGCATATAAACTATAGTTAAGATATCTCTCAATAGAGAAAGAAAATATGTCATATTCAGCAATGATAAGGATTTGATCGAAAAAAGGAATGCTTTCATACAATTGAGATTCAAAGAGTTGAAGAATTAAATTTTGATTCAATATTTATTAATATCATGGGATGTACTCAATTAAGTGCTCAGAATGTTAAGTGATTTTCAAAGAATCCGACAAAACAATAAATTAAATTAAGTCTATCTTACGATCGTTAGATTTAAACTTATTAAAGGAGGAAATAAATTAGAATGCAATGAAAAATTAAATAAAATTATTTGCTTTGCATGAAAGACTAGTGCACTGACTCTTACGATTTAGATAAAGCTAATGCTTCAAGTTTCAAAATATAGCCTAATTATAAACTCTAGCAAATGGTTTTATATAGAACTTCAGTATTATATAGTTATTAAAGAAACTTATATTCATTTTATAAATCTAACAGTTTTTACTCAAATGTCTCTTATAATGAGAGTAACTCAGAATGTGTTAAAAATAATTTAAAGCAAAACACTTTTAGATACTTTTGAAGTTTTTATCAAAGATATAATCAAATGAATGAACACTCAGTGAACATTGCTTTTAAAAATAAATATGTAAAATATTTTTTAATTGGAAGAAACTTAATAATCAAAACTTACTCATTATTAATATAAGGGTTTGTTTGACTCTTTAATTATTTAACTTATTTTAAGCATAATTAGAGTTACTCTCATTACTTTTTTATAACATTGAGCTTCCAAAGAATTGATATATACATTGTATCTGTATAACTGTCTATACATGTATATACTGATACATATGCCTTGACCACAATGAGATAAACTTATATGTCTTCGTAGTAAAACAGATAAGATTAGGTTTTCAAACTGTTTAACTTTGATCTTAAGTCTGGGTTTGATTCTTAATTATAAAAATATCCTAAAGAAAGCATAAAAATTAAAATTAATAAATACAAATGTCAGAAAATCTAACAAAATAAATATCTAGATCTTACTGTTAAATATTATACAAAGACTTTTTATAGGTATACATTAATTCTCTTTATGCTTTCATAATGAACAAACCCAAGGTATTCTTGAAGATAAATTAGATGTCGAGCATTAATGCTTCTTCAATTCTCACCAATCACAACAAAATGAAATTATTTATAAATTTTTTACTTATGACTGCATCCGCTTTTCTTTTGATATTAAATTTCAAACTTTGGTTACAATATTTTTCAAATCTGTGACACACCAAAAAATGCAGGCAATAAATATAATATAATAATAAAAGCACTTTACTTTATGGTTCATCCTTAATGCATGTGCCGTAAAGCGTGATAACCTTTTCTTCCATTTAGTCGTCCAGTCGTAATAATGAGATGGAATTTTTTATCTTCATTTTCTATTTTTGAACTCTTATTTTTTTAATACTCCTGATAATTTAGATTCTCTTTTCAAACTATATTAATTCAAATATTTTATATTTTAGATTTGGATAATAAGCATAATACTTTTAGTTAGTCTTTTTTCTTAATTTTTAAAATCCCATTGAGTCCCTTTGCTGTGCAACTCATCACTTTCTGATATTAACCCTTAAGTAACCCGTAAAACAAACTAATATTTTAAAGAAAGAGTAGTATTTTAAAGCATTGTAACTTTACAGTGCATTTCATTTTTTTAAATATTTAAATCCAAGGAAAAAGGATTAAATTCTATCATTTTAATTGAAAAAATTCGAAAAATACTTATTAACTGGAGTAATAAGAATAAAAACCTGAAGTTCCACAATTACTAAAAATCAAGCTATTAATAAAACAATTTTTTTAAAGTCTTCAAGTTTTTAAAAAGTTTAAGAGATCAAGATTTGAAAATCCAAATAATGTTCAAATTAATTAAGAAAATTAAAAAACAAATTTTTGGGATTTGTTTAATACTATTTTAATTATAAGAGCATTAAAGAGCAGTGAATTCAATTATAATAACGAACCTTAATTTATTTTAAGATTACTTCAAAGTTAAATTACTTGAGTTAGCTTTGAATGTAACAGAAATTATTTGAATTCTTGAATTCTACGTTAGGATTACTTAACAAAACTTATTTTAGAACTTTTAAAAATTCTGTTTCTTAATAAGATACAGTTCTTGTTTAATACTTTACTTCTAAATGCAATAACAATAATATTTTCTAATACTTCAGTTCATAGCAGTTGTATTAAAGGTTTTTATTCTTTGATTCATTTGTTTAAGTTATTTCTTAATTAGCACTAATGTTCATCACTGAAAATATAGAGCCTTTTCATGTTATTTTATTCTATCTATCAATCGAAATGAGACTGTATTTCATTATTGAACTAATGTAGAGCTTTTTTATATCTGAAACTGACTGTAACGGATGCAATATTTTTGAGATATTTTTTCATTATTTTGATAACAATTTCAAAAATTGATTCATTTATTAATATAAAATATTCAAACATTAGCTCAGTTTTAGTTTATTTGAAGCTAATAAATAATAAAGAAAATGTTTTGTACAAAATATAACATCTATAGTATTCATACAGTAAGTAATTGAAGTACAACTCAAAGTTGTTTTGGAAAAAGAAATAAATGTTTCTTAAAATATATTAAATTGAAGGGATTGCAGAAATTGATTGATCTAATAGTTTAGCACTTTTATGAGTTTATCAATTCATCATTTTTTTTGAACAAGTTGTTTATGGAAATGAAATTTCTAATAAATCAACATTTATATGAAAAACAGACAAAAAGCAAAGTTTGAATAATAAAAATGTTTATAATAACTAATTCTCATCTCTCAACTACAAAAACATAATTTAAATGACATTTTGATGAAATGCTGTCTTTTTACGTACAGTACTATAATTGATGACTCAAATCCTTTAAAGCATTTTAAAAATAGAGGATTTCTAATTCGCATACTATTGAAAGCAAACTTAACTTATGATTATAAAGAACTTGAAATCGGTTTGTTTAGTGTACAAATGTCGCAAAGAGTATACTAATCAATATCAAAGTTATAATTAGTATAATAACAAAGAGCAGGATTTGTGTCTAAAATGCTCGGACTGTAAAATAGTTTATAATCATTAGCCGAGAGCATATTTACAAAATGATTTAAAATCTCAAATATGTCAAGTTTTAAAAAAGTTTGAAGTCTTAAAAAAACTTTTGCAAACTTAGGATAAAAATAAACGCAAAAATACTCGCTTAACATGAAGTAGTTTTTATTGAAAATGATAAATTATCTTCTCTTTTGTAATGTTTACAAACACGTGAAACACAATAAACTTTTTTGAATTATGATATATAAGTTATTTTTGTTTTATATATGTTTTACGTCATTTCTTTTACTTATATTTATATCATATAATATTTTTTTAATATATCTGTTGGTACTTAATATTTATTTTATATACATTTACAACAAGAATTTGAATTCATTGCTCCCATTTCTGAGTTGATCGCGAAGCAAATCGCGTGTGAGTTTCAAATGATGATCAACATTAACTGATCCAATATTATTCCTCTGAATCTTTTCGAAGCACTGAATTGCTTCGTGAAAGTGTTTACGTCTAACGTGAATCACACACAAGTTGTGCTGTGCGAACACATTAGTTGAGTCAATGCTCAATATTTTATAATAACAATTTTCCCCGTTTTTGAGATCATTAAAATATTCAATATAAATATCACCCAATAGTAAGAGACCCTTAATGTGTTCGCTATTAGTTTTCAATAATTTTGTCAAATATTCGACCGCTTCCAAGGGTTGCGGAGAGTTCTCATTATATAAGAGAAGAGCCATATTATAAAGCGCTTCCGTAAAGTTACTCTTTATTTGAATGGCTTTTTCTAAGAAGTCTTTTCCTTTATCGAAATGTCCGCCTTTGATGGCCAACATCGCCAGATTAAAGTAAACCGTCTCATCAGCGCTGCCCATCTCTATCACAGTATTAAGTCTTTCTATTGCCACCTCATGAAGACGACTCAACCCTTGATCTTGGATAATACGCGCAGACGCCAGGAGTGATGCCTCGTGATGAGGGTCAAGACTCAATGCCTTATCGAACAGCTCGAGTGCGTCCTGAGGTGACCCACTCTCACACACAACTATACCCAACTGCGAAAGTTAAGACAAAATATATATCAGATCCCTGAATGTCACTTCACTGCTTTGCATAGATATCTAGTACTGTAAGTATGCATTCAATAGAGTCATAAAAAGTAAATTTCACCAAAGAATTACATATGAAAAGAAAATGTAGCATAAAATTGTTTATACAGCTATTTATAATAAAAAGGTGAAAGAAGTAAATGATACTCTCCGTGAATACTTTCTATGCTTAGCAATACTGAAATGTTCTACATTTGAAAAATAGTCTCCTATTATGACTTACATTGTAGAGTACATCTGGATCTGAGGACTCGTATTCAAGAGCTTTAGCCAGCATTACAGCTGCCTCTTGGTGTCGATTTGATGCACGCATTACTTTAGTCCAACTTTCAAAGGCTGGTCTATAATCACTTTTAAGAGTTAAAATCCGTTCGTGGAGTTGAAACGCCTCTTTCGCTTTTAGCGGATCTTTTGAAATCAATTCCGCGAGTCTTAGCAAAGCTGTTAAATGCATTGCAGATATTTGATCAGAGCTTTTGACTGAGTCTTCAAATAAAAAGGTAGCTCTTCTGTAACAATTTTCTGCTTCTTCTGTTTTATTAATTTTGACTAAAAGGTTGCCTAAATTGAGATGTCCTCTGACGTCGTTCGGTTCGATACTAACGGTTTAAATAAAATTTCAAAATTTATTTTAGTATTGAAAATAAAAGGGTTATATTTTGATGGCATACCCAACGGCTTCTTTAAAGAAATGGATTGCTTTATCATAGTGTCCATCCCTTTCGTAAAGTCGACCCAAATTATTGAGCAATTTAGTGTTCGAGGGATTGACTTTGAGTCCAGACGTATAGAGCGAATACTCATTGTTCCTGAATTAGGTTTCATAAGAACAATATTAATGACTCATAAGTCAAACAAAAACAATGAACGATATAACATATAATATTAGGTGAATATAATTTATATAAATTTATTCTTATATAACATGAAAACTATAAGTTATAATAACATATATGGTATGAGTTATATATTAAATTGAATTACCATTCGGTACATCTGCGATATGTTTTGAGTGTGTGAACGAGCAACAGAAGGGCTATTACTGTTTTAATACTAGGCGTATGACTTTCCCTAAGGTATCGAAAAATAGTAAAGAATGTTTCTTTTCACACAATATTTTATGTGCAATAATAATCGAGAATGACTAGAATGACATACCCATAGTTGAGAATTTTCTTGACGCCCAATCCAATGAGCAGTAGGAATCCCATACTCGGTAAATAAAGTACTCTTTCGGCCACAACAAAACCAGTCGGGAAGAATAAATTTGATGCAGGAATGAATGGCACAATTGCTAAAGTAAGCACCTGTACATACAAGTATAATATTTATATATCAACTCATATGCCATACACTAATACCACAAATATTTCTGCTTTCTCTCAAAAGCTCTCAATCATTTGAGTTTTGTTCTCTACTAAAATCTCTTTTACAGTTAACTGTGAATCTCTTACCAGCACTAGTTTCTCATCTCTATTTTTGATTAAGGCATAGTATAGTAAGTAAATTAAAGAGACAAAGAAGGCCCCAGTCATCCAAAGTCTTGGATCATTCAAATTTGACACCAGTCTGATAGATGCATGTGTCCAATCACAGCTCAAATCACATGGAAACAAAAGCAGCCAACTATTAAAGGCAATCAAATAACTATATGTTAATTGTTTGGTAGGGCTTTCCGAATAAGAGGCCGGGTTGTCGAATCTGCACAAAGATATTAATTTATTATATTAAATATTGCACACTAACTTATTATACATGTACCAGCACTGCACTGGAATAATAATTCATTTCTTATAAAAATCGCTTTTTGTTATATTAAGGAAATTTAGAAAAAAATTGCTCACAAAAATGAAAATATCAATACAGAGTATAACAAAATTTATTATTATTTTGCACATTAGTATTCATATAGAATAAGGCCAACAATTTATTAAAGAAAAACGCAATCAATGTTATAAAAAATGAATGACTTTTAAAGGCTTTATATTAAATATTTAGATAGAAATTCATTACCTATTGAATTTTGGAAACTTATTTCCCATTATATACAATCTGAATACCAAAGCGGCGAAGAAAGCAGACAACAAAATAAATATGTTTTTAACGGTTTTCCTCCAAGCGATATGAAATTTTTTTATGTTCGCAACTTTGGCAATAATAATAAGGTTAAAATTCGCTTTAGAGCTAACTTTATTTTCCTGCAGAGACAATAAAATTGTGCACATTTTATATACAGTACATGTCATAATACTATATGAAACACTATAAAAATCATATAATTTTGTTTAACTTTGGCTTACTTTGTTCGACGAGAGTCTAGCAATCAACTCATGAATGGCACATATTATCAGTACAGTGAGAGACTGTTCTTTACAGAGGAATCCCAACCACGAAAATATAATACTCAAAACTAATTTGTGTTTTACTTTATTTTTAGGTGAACTCCATATCAATAGTGTTGATAAATAAAATATAGCTGACAGTAGTTCAGCCCTTCCGACAATTGATGCGACCTATGGTGAAAAGTTTATCAAATTTTACAAACTATTTGTTTAATTGTTTATTTAAATAATATAATAGTAATAATAATAATATTAAAAATTCATTCAAAATGCTTTCAACAACTGTTTATGTGTTAAGTGTCTGATATATTAATCAATTAAGAGTTAATTTTTTGGTTCGCATCAAATCACAATTTTATTATTAAATCGATGAAACAGACTATTGAGACAAACTTGTAAAATATGTGAGTACTCTGTTGTGAAATATCTTGTCCGTAATTATGTCCTTATAATAAATGACTAAAATAAAGTGTTTTGCGATTAAATGACCAAAAAATTACGCTTTAGTTTAACCGAAATAAGGATTTTATCGTTTTTTATCTAACACACGTTGGGATCGATGCCAAACCACTTTGTCTGTCCGTTTTGGTAGTGAGGGATCACAAAAACGCGAACACATGCTCAACAAAACCAGTGGCATTGATATTTTTCTATACTAAATGCAGTTTCGCATGTTATACTCCAACGATCTCTCAGTTTAGAGTAAAAAACATATCATATCAGTTTGGGATACTTGCAAAAGCAGTGTTTGAGTGGTTTATCAGACCAAAGCGAACAAGAAAAGCTCAAAAATGCACTTTTAGTCTTAGTCTTACAGTCCTAATGGATAAATCGATATAAGTTCAAAACTCTCTCTGTCTGTCTGTCTGTCTGTCTCTCTCTCTCTCTCTCTCTCTCTCAC
>JAQGCH010000300.1:0-26487 GCA_034699485.1 Nanhermannia elegantula | reverse complement strand
TTATTCAAAAACAAATCTTTTGTTTAATAAATCAAATCTTTTTTCTTCAATCTTAACTCTGTTTTAATATTTGAGTTGTTCACTGCATAACTTAAGCTACATATAGAAGAACTGGTGGAGGAATTTCAAGTTTAATTATTTATGTTCTCTTAAAATAAGGGCTCATCTCAAGCACATTATAAGGCAAATTGTAAACGAAATGAAGCATAAAGTGTAAGCGAATATATTATGTGTTGTACTTAATTATATCTCATTACACTTCAACTTATATTTTCTACTCATTGAGATTGCACCACAACAAAAATCTAATATTTAAAACCAAAATAAAAATCAGTTTTGTTCTAATAATTTGAGCCATTAATCGAAAAATACTGTTTAGGAAATGAAAATTACTTATATTTGATTCAAAAGATACTCTATATCTAAGAAAGTATGTTTAATTAATAAAAAAAATCAATTTTAGAAGAATGGATGAAAACAAGTTATAAGAGCTTAAAATCAACTAAATTTAAGAAATTGATTGCGATAACTCTCAAATTTTATTCGCAAACAATGAATTACTGTGAACTCAATAAACATTAAGTCATTTCATAATATAGCTCCTCAAGCAAAGAGCGATTCAGATTAGATAATTGTACATTTATTTTCAATTAATTTTTGATTTTTGAAAATGGAAAGTCAATTATTAAGAAATAATTGTAATTTGATTTTAGATAATTATAATTAAAGAAATTGCAAGAAAAATAAAATCCAACAAAATCTTGAGTAATCGGATTATTTGAATGAATTGTGAACAAGAATTTTATATAAAATAACCCAAAAAACAGAAATTCTACTGTATAAGAGAAAAAATAATAGAATATACTTAAATGAACCTAAATTTAGATTAGAGCTATTCTAACGGTTCACTTTTCATGCTTTAAAACTCCAGTATTTGGTTCACCTCAAAGTTCAATAATTCTGAGCCAAATTTAATTTTAACATCAAAAATATAATTGAGATCACGATATTCGCATATTGCTATTCATATAAAGTAATTTAATTAAATAAGTAGTGTAAGACTCAATTGAACAGCAATCATAAAAATTGTTGACTAAATAGTGCTAATTGAATACAGTATAAACAGATCAGTTCATCGTAAATACACTATTAAATCACAATTCATGTCAAAAAAGTAACATTTGAGTGAAGTTTTCTTGATTACAATCTAAGTATTAAAGATTCGGTACTCTTTTTATTTAACCAAAGAATTTAATCTTTCGCTAAAATGAATTATTCAAAAATGCCGTCGTCATAATCTTAAAACTCTTAAATAGTTAGTATTTGATTGGATTCTTTGTTTTTTGCATTGAAACCATACATTTCAGAGTTAATGCAGTGAATATTTACTTAAACTTTTAAGAAAAATAAGAATTAACTGAATCAGAAAAAGTTAAGAGCATTTATTTATCTTAAGGATGTCACAGTTTAAGCCATCGCCCGATCGCCCAACTCTTTAATTTAAATGAAGTAAAATAAATAAGAAAATTAGAATTAAAACGATTGCACACAATGTACTGACACGACATCCTAACTGGTAAGTGAAGTCCTCTTTCGTAGAATCAGATCAAGGCGATGAACTTGGATAGTGGCAGAACTGGTGATACCATTGAAACCACTACCAGATATCGACTGCATTGCAAAACAAGGTTATCAGGGCTTAAGCTTATTCCTATCGGCAAACGTGAGGTCTGACTTATTTGCTTTATTTATTTATTTATATAGAACTGAGCACAAGTACATAATTAATGAGCCAACACTTATTCAAAATATTCAGTTAATAACAAAAATGTTCTTTTGGGACAGAGAGAAGTTGGCAATCATTAGTCATGTTTGGAGGAAATATTGTCACAACGCCAACGAGGAAAGAATGGCGTTATTAATTGCGACGGTTATGTCTCAGACAAGTTCAATGCAAATAAAGATAATAAGAAGTCACACAACTCGGCAAAACTTGTCTATAAGAATATCAGTTTTATGCGATCAATAGTGATAATTATAATTATAATTTTTACATTACAATTCTCCTGAGTATTTCTGTCCACACATTAGTTATATCGAACTCTATTTTTGCTAATTATCATTATTTTGAGCCAAACTCATACCTCGCATAGTATTGTAACTAACGTTTAATGTTCAACTAAATGAGGAGTCCGTGACTTGTGATTTAATTAAAGCGTTTATCAGTCTTTAGTAAATTATGGGCTCAGTTCATATGTATCACCGGTAGGGTATTCTAATATATTACTTATTTTAATCCAAATAATCTCAATTCTACTGAGAAAAGGTTTAAATATAGATATTATTTGAGTATTACGAGAGAGAAAATAATAAAACAGTCCTGATTTCATCAAAATATGTAAATTAACAGGATATGAGCCGTCAGTTTGTATATTTAAGTGGATTAAAGTTATATGAAAAGGATTTCCCAAATGAATCCCTATTAGCCTTTTGAGGGTAAAAATATTGAACTAATTCTGAAAAAAGAGTCTTTTCTTTTCTAATTGAACTGCATTTCATCTAAATTTTAATGAGTTTATATGTGGACATCAATGTATATCTAACATAAAGAAATGTTTTGATAAAGTAAACTACCAAAAGATGGTTAAATTGATCTGTCCTGATATCGCGTGCTCTAAGACGGCAGGAATGAGGAAGTGAAAGGTCTTCTGTCACTTCAATTTGTCCATTGATTTGAGTTTTAGTTAAATAAAAAGGATGACTGATTCTGACTGAATTAAAATAAAAACTTTTACGACACGAAACTTTAAGTAATTGATAGAAACAAACTTTATTTTATGCCTTTTCAGGAATAAGACCTCCATTAAAAGCAGGTATAATAGAGTTAATGTAAGGAATAATTCAGTACAAAAATCGAGATTTTCTAAACAGATAATAAATCTAAAGATAAGTTATAATGCATAACAAAAATGCATTTATCCCTTAAACTTTAAACAATAATAATTACTTTAATGATTCTACAGATGTTTATACAGAAAATTACTCTATTATATACGTTTTCCATAACATAATTTTCATTTCTTTTATTATACCTATGATTAGAATAATGTTTATTTTTTCTATTGAAATGAATACTGAAAGTCCGGTATCTTTAATATAACAGAAGCCAAGGCTCACCAGTAAATAGCAATTATTGTTTCGACACAAAAGACTGAATAGAAGTGAGTTTGAAAGTTAGACCAAGCCATGCAACCCAATGGCAACCAACGCCCTTCACGTGTGTGAAAGTAAAAAATTTGCATTACATTTGCGGCCAAATAACACTTTGAGAGTGATATTAATACCAGTTCTTATTCTTATCATTTACTATGAGATTCGTTTAGAGCTCAATTTGAAATCAACACAATGTGAGAATTGTGGGGATAAATAATTTTGAGGTTTCAGATAATACTTGTTTTATGGCTTTAAGTGTTGGGCCTTCATCTCAACAATGCCTACCGGACTATTCAAAAAAGCAAAAAAAAACTATTAAGCATTTAATATTATAATTTTTTCCATAAGCAAAGAATGCCTCTATTGTTAAGTTACGCTAAATTATAAGTGTAATAAAATGGGAAAAACATATTTATAAATAATAGGGTATTATAAGCTATTCTGCTTTTTTAAATTCACTTAATGACTAAAAAATAGGGACTTTTAGGATTTGATTTATTTTTAATTGAGCTCTCAATTGTTTGCATTTTTTATACAAAGTTCAAAAAATGGAAAAAATTAATTTATATGCAAAATCGTAAATACATTTAGGAAATAAAATTAAAAAAGCCTCAAAACTATCTGAATTCTAATTAATGTAAAGAGTTCTATATAATCATCGATTTTGTGAGACATAATGACTTAAACGTCAGATAAGATACTCGAGAGATACTCTATGATTAATAATTATTAATTCAAAAAACAGTTGAATTAGAAATTAAATTGAGGAAAACATATTACTGTTTGAGAGTTCAGTTAAGAAGACCACTGTTTGACACTATTGTATTGGCAGCTGCTTTGTTGGCGAAAATAAAATTTAAACCTTAATGAGTGGTATGATCTGTATATCAATAATATGTGTAATTTAATAAATGAAGCATTGGCTCAAGTGTTGCAAAGAATAACAAGCGTCAGCCCTGAAGGCAATGAAAGAAAACGAATTTTATACAATTGCTAACTATGAAAAACAACGGCACAAATAATAAAATCTAATTATAAATTTACTCCAAGAATACATTGAATCGCAATTTTCTTTGGCAGACAAATTGTGTGTGAATGTCTTTGGAGTATGTGTGAGGTGAGGATCAACTGTTTAACAAATACTGCCGACAAAATTTTTCATTTTAATTTTCATTACATGGCAACGCTCTCGGGGACGTGTAGGGACGCATTGGAAGCATTGAGATATTCTACTGTTTCATTTATTTGTATAGATATATTGCATAAAAGCGATTAAACATTCAGAAGAGGAAAGACTTAATATTCATAAACTAATAATAACGCCCTTAAGATATAAATCACTAATGACTTTAAGACAAGTTTGAAAAATAATACATTCACTGACTCTCTACGGGTAGAAGTGATAGTATAATAAAAATATTAGCTATAGTCCAATACAAATGTTTTGATTCTTAATTAATGTGGAAAAAGTTACACTTATTTTCTATTTATTTTCACGGCATCTCATTTTAAATGGAATACTAATACCTCTGCTATAGCTATAGCTATCAATAACCAAATAATAGAGAATAAACTTAAGTTAATAATACAGGAATACAGGCATGAACCCAATGAACAGCAGCTCAAAGGAAATTAGAAGAAAGATTGCTTTTCCTATTTGTAAATTCAGGGATGTGTTAGTTTCATAAATGCAATAATCATAATATTCAATTATAATTATAATCATTATACAAACGTGTTAAATGAGCCCAAATAAGTCAATGCCATTCCTATCATTAGTTTTTAAAATGTTAATCACTTTTCAATACTTAAACAGAAGTCCATAAAAACTTCTGAATTTTGAAATCAAAATAATTTCTTTAATCTTTTGTAATCTGTGAAACGATTTTATTAATTATTATTATTACACTACTGTATTACTTATGCAGTATTAGAAATAGGGTTTTGAGGCTTTGTATTCAATATTTTTTAAACTCATGAATCGCACACATCCTCAGGAAATTATATTAATTTTTAATTCAGTATTAATTGGGCTGATTTTCATACACTGATATCAAATTTAATAAGTCTGATGTAAACCGTATCAAAAATAGCTCGAAGGAGAGCATGGATTTGCTATAAAACTGTTAGTTATTTAATTAATTAGTTTAAAAAGAGTTCAACACAAACATTCTAATTATAGTAAAGCAAATTCATGTGTTTATATTGTATTAACAATTGTTGGGATTAATATTCAGTTTAATAATAGCAGAAAATCGTTTTTTCCATACCCTTCTGTTATAAGTTGTAAATTTAGTTTCAGTTGTTGTCCGTTATATTTATGCCACTAATTATAGCACCAAATTATTCGTAATTTTTATTAAGCGTTTAAACTACTGTTTTCTTAATTTTAACCAAAAGTTTATATAATTAAATCGTGATTTAAGAGTACAGTCATTTTTCATCACTTTTTACATACAAAAAAATGATATTATTCATTAAAAATCAAATTATTCAGAAAAGTCCGCAATTTATAATAACTTTAATAATTATTGAACAACAGACTGATAGATGAATTTTAGTAATAAACTTATTTTGATTTTTCACATAGTTTTTAAATTACTATCTATGTAGAGAAGTCATAAAATTGATTATTTTAATTACAAAATATGACTGTTTCTCACACATAAAATTTCCATTAAATAATAATTATTTATTTCTTTTTAATTAACTTTGAAAACCGATTTACTTATGGATGTTATGAATAAAAAAAGAATCATAACAATCAATAATTTACTAATATTTTTGTAAATGGAAATAAAAAGTATATGAAAATCAGATTTGCATTTGTAAGTGAAATATAAAGTCTAAGTTATATATTATTTATTCAAATTTTTATTCATATTTCAATTTTTGACTAAAATTATTTGTGAGAAGTGAGACAAGAATTTTCACAAATAAATTTTAAGAATAGTTTTAAAATTTAAAATACATTTTCTGTTATCAATCCTGAAAAGTTGCAAAAGCTCTTTGAATTGTATAAATTTCACATTTTCTTTGTATCTTATGATTTATTTATCGATATATTGAAAAAGTGATCGTATTTTCATTGAGATATAATTAAATTTTAAGCATAGAATAAAAAACAAATAAATGAGGAGCACTTCATTGGTCTCATTCATATTAATAAGTTGGCAAATATTATATTTATATATTCTAAGCATTTGTATTGACTTTTGACTCATTTTTCACATTATAACTTATGCAATGAGTGGTAGAAAAGTTTAGAGCAAATGAACGCTATCAGTGAGCAGTCCTTAAGAATATCTTTTGGTGATGCCTTTGAGGCACTTCCTATTTTAGCTTATTTTTCGTATAATTTGACTCAAGTGGTTGTTGGAGTATATGAAGGACTTTTGGCAATACAATTAAAAGTTTTTGCCAACAATGACAAGAGATGCCATTGAAGGCAAGGAAGAAATAAAAATAATGAACGAATGCGTTACTCATTGGTTCGTTATTCCAGTTTTTTGGTAATGCGATCCTTCAATTTCCTCTTTAATATCATTTCATTGTAAGCTTAACTTTTTTTATACAACTTTGAGACTTAAGGCCTGATCAAGAAAACTTTGCTCAAGAGATTTTTATATGAGGCCATCCTTTGTGTAAAACCACGATTGCGAGCGCACTATTTTTTATATGGATTCAAAAGCCGGAAAGATTATACTTTTATTCTGAACATTATAGCTGAGCCTCAAACTAAAGTGAATCTTCTATTTTTTTATCCACTTTTTCATTTTAATTCTCTCTCAACCAAATATTCACATTTGAAGGCAAACTATTATTATGATTACAAAGTTGAAGAGCTTTTTCGCAACTTTTCACAATGATTAGTCTTTAAAACTTATAGCGAGTCTATGCAAATATTATGACACTGTGAAAAGTTTATAGCATTAGCTGAGCCTAAAAAAGCGAGAGAAGAATCTTAAAATGCGGATCAGCAGCACTTATACCAGTATTATATATGCGCCACTTTCTATGCTAAGCATTTTTTGCTGCCTAAGAGAAAGAATCCATGATTGATCACATTCATCATTAAAAGAGTGTGTAAATACCCAAATGTGTGTGAACTCTAATTCGCACGAGAGCTTTACATAAATAGTAAAAGTGTGTCTGCCCTAAACTTTGTGTTAACATAAAACGTTTCACTTATGCTCCACTTCACAGACAAATTAATTTTATGAGTAGCAAAATGAACACTTTAAAAATGTTTCAATAATAAATTGCTTTAGACATTAGGTTAACGATTTTCAATAATGAATATCAGCAAAAAATGTTTCTTTAAATTTATATTAATTTTATTACTCAAGTCTGAAAGGAAAATATCATTGACTAAAAACACTCTTCAAAGAATCATTTTTGATGTATGTTTTAGTGCGAAAAATGTTGAAAATGTTTTTCTTCAATTTTATAAAAAATGATTAATCTGTACATAAGTTTGATTCAACGCCAAAAAATGTAATTCAGAAGCATTTTATAAGTTTTGCATAATTTTTTTAATTCATCATTTATCATAAATTGTTCTCAAATTAAGAGAATGTTTTTCATTCATCAAAATTGAGTCCTTTCGCAAAAAGTAAAAGTTGAACTTCATTTTTAAAAATGTTTAAACATATCATTACGGGTTGTAAATCATTGTTTTTGCCTTAATATTGCTTTTATGATAGTTTAAGACAAAGTGTAGATCAATGATAGGACACAACTAGTATTAAAGCATTATTTATTCATGAAATATAATTGTAAATCGATGGCATCATATACTCTAATGTTTGTCTGCACTGAACTATACTTCAAAATAAGAGCTCTGCCATGAATTCTAGACTTTCGAGGATCTATTCTTTTGGCCTAACTCTAGATATTAAGCAAAACATTATGTAAGAGATAAATGCAGTAATGATAAGATGGAGATCTCACCAAATATTTCAACACTGAAGAAGAACATCAAAAAGTAAGATAAAGAATAGCTGTGAAAAGAGAAACTGAATCGAGAATAAAGGATATTTAAGATTATTCTTTATTGTGTAACTAATATTGTGGTAAAACTGAAAGATCACATCTTGATCTCATGCCATGAGATCACAAATGCCTTTCGCTCAGAAAAGGTAATGATCTTTACTGAACAGAAAAACAATAAAGCAAAAGGGATCTAATGCTAGTGATGCTAAACAAAAATAAGTCACTACTTATTGGAGGCGATGCTATGCTCTATATTGCGATTTGGATGCGATGTTGGCTAATATAAAGGGCATTACAGTTAGACACAAACAAATTCATTGACATCAAAAATGCAAGAGTCTGTGCGCCAGAGAGTATTTGTCCATTAGAGAGAGGATACAAGAAATGAGAGAAAGTGTAAACCAATCAATTCAACTGTAAATACGATGCACTTTAGATTAAATGTAACTTTTTAAATATTTAGAGATGAAAAAACTTTTAAATTAAATTTAGTTTAATTTCTTTGCCAAGCTTTTAGTGTAAAATTAAATTAAGCCTTTCTTGAAACTGTTGATTTTTGAAAAACATGGGAATTGAGTTTTAAAATAATTGCTTTTAATATAATTTCAGTATTTAATGTAGGTTTGGTTTTAGTCAATTATAGAACTGTAATGTGAGAAAGTATTAGTGGGAGAAAACATTTGATAGTATCGAAGCCTAAACAAGAGGACGAGAAGTGAACTGATAAAAGATTGTATAAATTGGAATTGATGTTCACTACACTTAAAAAGAAACGCTAAGCATTACGACTATAAGTCTTATAAAGAAGACAAAATACTTATTTTTTATTATAGAAGATCAAAATTGCATGAGTTTTACTCCCTTTTACTCTAATAAAACTAATTATCGAAAAAAATGACTCAAATGTATCATTTCTCTAAACGAAGTTAGAATTTGCGAATTAAATAATATATTATACAAAACTATATTTCTAAAGGATGTTATTTAACATCTAATATAATTAGAGGCTTTTCAATATGAATGAGATAGAGTGACATCAACTTATTATTAATCTAAATTTTAAAATTAACTTCTGTTAAAAATAACACTGAAATCCTTTAAGTTATCATTTATTAAAAATTATTAAAACCTGTTCTCAATGCTATGAATTAATTTAAATGAAAACACGATTCTCTAGTTATATGTTTTATGCAATTTGGGATTTAATTAAAAAATATATACTCGCAAATAAAAATTTAATAAAATATCAAATTATTTAATATCTATGTCTATATGATTGGATGACATATACATTGTAAAACTGCACATGTAAGCATTTATAAGCATGTATGCATGCATTCACTCAAATAGTTTGTTATAATAATACATGAAATCCAAGCCATTCCACAATCTCTTTATTGTATTATAAGTTAAATGTTGGTTTGGAGTCTGATATTCAATATTCTCGATTCAATTGCATAACAGATATTATATATCGTAATATGAATTCATAATATGATCTAACATTGAATAACATCAACACTTAAATATCGATTAGAACCTAATCGTTTGTTTATATTTATTGAAAATGTTTATAATATTTGAAGAAATGAAAACAAACTTTATATTTAAGAAATAGAATGAGAGAAATGTAAATATAAAACGGTTTTAAATGATTAATCAATCAATAAGTAGTGATAGCATTAGTTAAAGTCAGTTCTATTTGTCTCATCTCAATGTAGTTAAAGTTAATTCCAGACTGGATTGGCTAAGACTGGACAGTGCTGTATATACAGAATAAGCAAATCTTTGCTAACTTAATAAAACAGTTTTAGATGTCTTTGTTTTATTGCAAAGCAAATGCTTTATAGAAAAACATTACCTAAAAAGGAGAATTGCATTGTAGTAAACATTTTCTTATCCACTTTTTATCGTTTTGGTCAATACTTCGTGTTAGGCATCTATTGATATATATCTATGTAAACAAAGTTTTGAGCATTACTCAGATGTGTACCTCATTGGCTACTGTTGCGTAACACACGACACATGAATGACAGCCAGAAAGAGAATTTATTTCAAAATTTGCACATTCGATGTGTAATGTATTTTTGGCACATTTAAAGACATAAACCATTTCAGAGCCAATCGATGAAAAGACACACTGAGACTAAATTGAAAATAAGGCAAAATGAGGCGCAACTTATAAAGAGCGAGAAATAAATGGTAAACACGATTCAAAAGTTAACTCAAGAATAGTAAGAACAATGCCAGAAATGAACAAAGCCGGAGATGAACTCCAAGAAATTGCATGACTTGGTTTGATGTAAGTCACAGCTTGAATTAAACACAACCATCTCTCCCATCTCTCCCATCTCTCACATCTCTCCCTTCTCTCCCATCTCTCACATCTCTCCCTTCTCTCCCTTCTTGCAGTCCAACACAGCTTCATATACTGGTATAAGTTTATATATCTATATAAGTATATGTGAACACAGGCTTTCCTTGACCAGTTCTTAACGACATCACAAAAAACAATATAGTGGTCAAGTGAGCAGCAAAAATGCGCTCATTTTCTCTATTCTCTCTCCTGTCCTCTCTTTGCCTCATCACTACATTTGCAATGTGTTCGCTGACGTTCGCAGAATACGATACGTTCCTATGCCAGGAATTAATCAATTGCTTGAGTCATATCATACTATCAATTATTCTCCAGAAAATCATTGTTTCTCCAAACGACACAAATTATGCCGCTTTTCTATTTACGATTAAACACTAATTATTTTGATTCCACTCTATTGATCGTTTGTCTATCAAATAATTGTTGTAATTTTTTTCATCTCTATCTTTGAGTCCTTTTCGTTTGAATTAATCAATATTTAAAAGGAATAATATAGAAATGAAGTACAATCTATTTTTTGAATTTATTTGCATGAGAAGATCTGTGCTATTAATACAAAACAGTAACTCTTTTTGATTCATGTTTGCATTAACAATGATTTAATGGTACTTTTCTTACAAATTTCTTTTTTTGTACCAAATCTTCCCTTTTCCTTATTTTAGTGTCTTTTCGCTTGACTCCACTCTCAAACAAATACCAGTTGTAACAAAGTTTCAATTTATGCATCTCTTTATTTTCTATTACTGTCTTACTGTATAACTGAGAGCTTTATTTCAGTCTTAAATTTATTATTTTATTGAATATTTGAGTAAAATTATTCTCATGAAATGGCATTAATGTTAAGCAATATTTTGCTTTCAATGCAAATAAATAAACTAAAACCTATTTTGCATAAGTGGTCAAATGTAGTAATTTAAGTAAATAGAGTACAGCTATATTTTCTAAGAACCATACAGTGCATATTGTATTCCAATAGTTCTAAAGATTTTAAAGTAATCTAAAGTAAAGATAATATAAAACTTGAAAATACTGATGCATTAAATAAGAAAGAAATGATTGCACTCGAGATTTGATGCATAAAAGCTCCAAATTATGTTTGATATTACATAATATAAATTAAAGTAAAGAACTTTTGCATTAATCAAAGTAGAATTGAAAAAAATAAATGAAATTTAATGAATGTTGAAATATGAAATACACAGTCAGTGCCATAAAAGAAGATAAATAGTCGAAAAATTCCTCACTTCTGTGTTATTTCAATTATTAAAACGTACACTAAAAATGGCAAAAGCAATATCTTTAGATGAAATACTCAGTTAACTTGATTTTCGGTGTAATGCTAAGTCAGTGCAACAAAATTAATGTTCAATCAAAACGCAGGCAAACTATTAGTCAAATTAAAGTAACAAAAGTCTCGCATATATTCTATAGTTAATCAGATTATTAAATTGAAGAGCAATTCTACGATTAATTTTACTTTCTTTCATGCATTTTATGAGGTATTTCTCATTTATTATTGAATTGTATATAAAAAACTTTATATAATTTGGTTGCTATCGAGATGTTATACAGGTTTAACAGTATTTCGCAGTTTTATGATCCACATCATAATAGCATTTATAGCATAGCTACAAAAAATTACTATTCTATTACTGTAATTAAAAGTAACATTGTTTTGAGTGAAAAATGAACTGAACTAAACATTTTTGAAATTTTAGTAATGAAACTCATGATTTAATTCGAAACTTTTCTAATTAAACTAGAGGTGAAGTAATGATATAAATATTCACAATCATTAAAATGCAGTTCAGATTACAGGTATTATATACAGAAAATTTTAATTATTCTCTCATTTAATTGGCTTACAATTGGCTAACATTACGATTTTGAAGAGTTTTATAGTTTTCAAAAATAAAATAAAGTTTCGAGAGTTTGTGATATTGTGATCTACTTTTTTACTCCATCTTTCAAAGAGATATTCAGTGATATTTTTAAGAGCTTTAATCAATGAATACTTGTGTTATAATTTAAAATCAATTCTATCCTCAAATCCAAACATATAAAGCTGAGAATCCAATTGAAATCATGTGTTTAGGAAATATAGCTTTAGATAATATCAAATTGAAAGATAATATTTTTTTATTAGCCGCAGACGAGTAAGCTCTTCGACATCTTATTGGTCGTAACAAATAAAGTCTAACTATTATTAACCACAAAACAGATATAAAGGATATGTGACAATTGCAAGTGAAGGCAAACTAGAAGTTACTTCGATTACAAAGAGCAGTGTCATTGCAATTAAAGCCACAATAATAACAACTGCTCGTGAAGTACATCTATTTCACGACAAAAACTACTTTCAGACGATTCATAGAAATGTTATAATTCTTTTCATTTCACTTTAATATTAATATTTCCTTCAAGTGTAACAAAAATTTAACAAAATATTTGCCAAAAATGCTTTTGAGTTAAACGCTTTTTAAAATTAAAGAAAAATAATCACAGTTTTAGGCAATTTTGGAGTGAAGTAATAAATTATAAAACAAAGTTTGATTTAATTAGTTTTTTGAAATATTATTTAACAGATTATATAACCAGTTATCTAATGAACAAACAAAAAAGTACTCAAAACTATTTTTTAACAAAACTTTTTGTTCAATACGTAGGCATTAGAATGAATGTTAATTACAAGCAATAAATACATATTTTTCAATTAAATAATCCGTAAATTTTTTATCGTTGAGTTATATCTAAACTTATATTAATGTTTAAACTAATATTCAAAGTATAAATATATTGAAAAAGCAGTATTTCATGTAATTTCCAATTAATTTAATGGCGAAACTCATTAAATATAATTAATTATTTGGGAAAACGTAACAAAAAAGAGAAAAAAGCCATTACTTTGAATGAGTGAACATAAAAGTGATATAATCTGAGAAAATATTTACCTCTATTTAAATACAAGACTGACTCCAATGGACTCAAATGGAGTCAATCTTTAACAGCAATTATTATAAGACTTTTCATTGACAGGACGTGTGTTATCAGTACTTATATTAAACTTTTGAGTCAAGCGCTGATCGAGAAGAAGCTCTTTTTGATCCCTTTGTGACTTCAGATCCTGAGCCATAACCGCAAAAATTTGTTCGACACCAACAGCATTCTTAGCGCTGGTCTCCATATAAGACACGCTCAACTCTTTGGCCAAAAGATTTGCTGTTTGCCAATCAATCACTTTGTTTGTAATTAAATCGCATTTGTTTCCGACCAATAGTTTGTTCGCATTTCCGTTCGAATACTTATCGACCTCTTGCACCCAATTGTCCACGTTTTTAAAGGATTGTTCGTCCGTCACATCGAACACAATCACCACTCCGTGCGCTCCCCTATAATAGGATGAGGTCATAGTGCGGAAGCGCTCCTGTCCTGCGGTGTCCCATATCTGGAGTTTAGCCGTCTTTCCATTCAAATGAATTGTCCGTATCTTGAAGTCGACACCAATGGTACTGATGTGGGACTCACTGAACACGTTCTCTACAAAGCGTAGCAAAAGACTAGACTTTCCAACACCTGAATCACCGATTAATAACAGTTTAAATAAATAATCGTATTCTGTGTTCATGTCTTTAATTCATTTATTATTCTTATTTTAATCTTATATTTATTTCTTAATAAAATTATCGATCAATTAATTAAACGCAAAATAATTGAACTCTAAATGAATTTTTAGTGTTAATCAAATCGATAAAAAAATGTTTCAATTATTGTTCATAAATAGCGAGAATTTATTAAAAGGCTTATAAATACTTACTGTATAAGTATTTTAGAGTTCAGACGACTCTGCGATGACTTCTAGAAATGCAAACTTTGATTTTGTTCTGATTGTGAGTAAATTTATTATTCATGAGTCGATTAGATTTGTAATTGTGATTATTTTTTGGTTTTATAGTGCATTAAATTTAGATACAAATCAAAAACGATCTGATGAATGACTAATGATTTAGAGCTCATGTCATGCAATGAAATGCCTTCTAATAAATGTTTGTAAACTTGTTATCCCTATCAGTGTTTTACTGCATTTACTTATAATAGTTTACAATCTAAAGAAAAAGTTTAACTTTAAAGCCCTTAAAAGCATCGGTAATTCTCATAATTTGAATTACTTATGCTCTCACTTAAAAGATTATTCACCGAAACAAAAAATAAAAAGAAATCGATCTTTAGATATAAAATAAGCCAAAACCTTAAGTATATGTCACGAAAATTTCTTTGTCTTCATTTCTTAATTAATGACTTCAAACCAAAACATAGTTTGCCTGAACTCAGACTTATATAACTTTAATATAAATGAGCGAAACTTAATTTAATGAACTTTTTTCTTTTTTTCAAACAAAAAGTCCAATGAATTTTGTGTTTCTCAACCAAAATGATATGCATTTTATTAATTGAGATATTGATTGAAACAAATATTACGATTTATGAATAAAAAATGAGATCAAAGAGTATAAAAATGATATTTTATACTAACGAACAGTTACGCTAATGACATATCTCTATGCATATCAATGAATTTGTATAAATATATTTGATATTTAAATGTTACGCAAATTTATGAAATACTATTACTATTCTTGACACATAAGCATAGAATAGTATGTAAATCGATGTAATTAATTAATTCGGTGACAAATATGATTATCATGAATCCAAATACAGGTTCTATACGATAAAGCATCAAAATTATGCTCTCATTCATTCAAATGGGAATTTTTATATTAATTTTATATTTAAATTCATATAATTTAATTAATTCTTCTCATACTCTTCATTACATGTGATATTGTCTTCTTTGATAGATTATTGATATCCATTAACTCAGTGATGACCAACGCTCGAGCACTTGATAGCTGAGCACTTAGTTGTAAGCCATACTGTAGTAATTGCATGTCTACTCATGTTTTTACATGATTCATAATTTATTATTTGAGTCAAATTACGTTCCTTTATACTAAACACACAAATAGTTCGTTTTTAAAGAATGTAGACATAGAAACCTCGCATATAATTACATTGCATATAATCTCTTGGATAAAAGTATTTATTCAGAGGAGGGAGTTTCATATCTCATAGTTTTAAGTATTTTTTGTATAATATCACAGCGTTTATAATACCTTTGTATAAAAGGAAAAACAACTTTTTAAAAATAAAGATGACTTAGAAGCTCTATCCTCTTAGCTCTATCTAAAAGCTCGAGGCTAGACAGTGAGCGTTTGAATAAGGGTTCCGTTCTCCCAGAGGAAAGGGTGAATATGCCCGAGCGGCGAGTCTGTCCATCACTACTTTAGCTTCTAGTCAACTGATTCTAAACCTAATCTGAGAGTATAACTCATTAGAAAAGATATAAAATCTTATTTTTATTATGACTTAAGCTAAATGTATGCGAAAATACAAACATTAGTTATCTGTTGTTTGTTAAAAAGGGAAAAATTTAATTATAAAATTGTTATTGAATCCTTTGCATAAAATTGCTGTACATGTATTTTAAGCAGAATCCTGTAGTGAAAATTAATATTAATGGTTATAATATTTGTTTGGCTTAATTATGTTGACATAAAACAGTTTCCTATTTGAAAAACATGAATAGAATCGCTATAAGTTATGAAGGCCTGAAAAATGAATAAATGAAATACCGGGTCATTAATAAGTTTGTATTTGTATAGAACTAATATAAAAAAGACAATAAACAAGACAAATAAGATATTTCAGTTAAAATAAGATTCAGCTCTATGTCATAAATTAAATTTAAAAGAACCTGAAAATATTCAGATAAATCATTGATATGACAAAAACTTTAATGGTTTTGCATAACTATCTATAAACTCAAATCTTGAACCTGTTATTAAATTTCTCAAACACTGGTGATGTTCCTGTTTTGGTAGACAACCTTCAATCGAGTTAACGTATCAATGAATTGTGCAGTGCTTATGACAGATGATGGCATATATCGATCATTTTCACTGATATCTTATGCTCCTTTGTCTTCAATATGATATAAACACACGGATTGAGACCGTCTGGTCAGCCTTTTGACCAAAATAAACGCTCTTTAAGGTCTATTGAGCACATTCACCATCCTTTATAACAATAATGAACAGAAAAGTAAATTATAAGAAATCACTGATTAGTTACTAATACAGTAATATATAATTTGCTAACAGTATAAATATATTTCCTTCAATTCATTGATGTGAACAAAATAAATAAATCATCAAAAGTTCTGTTTTTCTGACAGCTTTTGCCTGAATTTTCATCGATTTATTGAATAAATAATTTAATAAATGTAACTTATTCTGACTTAGAGTGAGGTATATCTGCATAAGAAAAAATATTAGTGCTTGTTCTGTGCAAAGAGCTTGCATTTTATTTATACAATGAATGTGATAGATATGCAAAATTACATATTAAAATACAAAGATTTATTTTCAATAAAGCAAATATTTTCTATTACAACCGGTAGTACTGCTATAGAATCTGTATTACCATAGAATACAAATATTTGTCAAATTATGTGTCGAACAAAACTATGTTTAGTATTATTGTGAAATTGATAAAGTTATTGATAAATTTTATTATACTGTGAGATAATGCTAACAAAGTAAATGTTAGGTAAATATTGTTTATTACTTTTGGTTGTAATAAACCTTTTTGTTGATTAATATGTGAATAAAACAATTGAGCCAACTATATAATGAATGACCAATAAGTAGTGAATGACCTCAAATAAAATAGTATATCAAATGTCATAATAACGTGACAATAATATTGCGCTGCAAAGTATCGTAAGAAATATGTCGTTGAAAGTGAAAGCATGAAAAATCATAAAATTTCTAAATATAGAAGAAATATAAAAACATTTTTATGTTTAGTCTAACAAATTAAAGCACTGGTTTTAAATTGGAGAATATTAACAAATCACAGCGATAACAGAAAAATGGATTATGAATACATATTTCTCGCAATTATTAATTAAATAAATAGTTGTACCCATTATTGTATAAATAAGTAGTGTTTTTAATATTTTACTCACAGAAATCACTAGTTTTATTATTTACTCTTTTAGTTGCTTATTTCAAAAATAGTGCGTTGGTTCAAACATTTTGTAGTGAATTATCTGATGAATGAATATGCTTTTTGAATTTAATTTATGTCGTATTTATTATTAATATAAAATACCGTAAAGTAGTATAAATGCTAATATATAACAACTACGAACAACATTCCCCAGAAAAGCATGAAATGTAAAGTTAATATTTTGGTTAAACATATGTCACTATAATTTCCTTCGATTGATTGGCACCAGTAAAAGCCCTCTTTACCCGCACAATAAGTTTATATAACTTCCCTTCAAAATTATCTTCTGATAATAAATTGAATTTAACTCTAATTAATAGAACATAAGTTTTATATTAAAAGCTATTTTTTGAACTTAGAAAACAAAACTAAAATTTAATCAACAATTTTCCATTTATATGGGAAGTGAGTTATAATGAATAGTATTGTTCTAACAATAGAAAAGCTTAATTAAGATAAAGAATCGTAATCAAAACGAAAATTGTTGTATATTAATGCTGACAATTGGAATAAACTTCGTTGAACTGCAGATAAAATATAGACAAATGTCGCCTAATTAAGTTTATATTGACAACTGCACCAGCTATTGATGATACAGACTTTTGCTTCAAAGTAGAGTTGAACATATTGTCCAAATCTCTGGCCCAACCCGCGCGACTTTTCTGACACTTTAGGCCCGAAATTATAAAATTGAAAAATTTATGTTTAATTTGCTAATATTTTATTAAAGCATGAATAACATAAAAATAGAACTTTGATAATGATAAATAGTTAATCGACTTACACTCGATCTAAAACAAATTTTTTATTGTGGGCAAATGTTAAATATGCTTTATTAAAATTGATTTGACTCAGATCATTTCTAATAAATTAACTGTATGGCTAAATCAACCATTTGAGCCTTCAGTCACATTTTTGGAAATAAATGTACAAAAAACTATATTCTTCTGAAAATTATATCCTCTGAATTCAAGGAATAGTTCAAATAACGTGAGGCTTCTATTCTGTTTATTTACTTGAGTCAATAGCTGCTGCAAAACAAGACTAACATTGTTTTGACTTTGAGTGTATTTGACATTAATTAATGCAATCTTTAATCGTTTTTGGGTTTTTTATCCGGCTACCCCACCCCCAACATTCTAACCCTTAGGTCCAACCCGATAAATCCCGACTTTTTAGCTTCAACCCAATTTACCCAAACACAAAGTAGAAAGGTGTTCGTCTCTATTCGAAAGTGTTTCTTTTCAATACTAAAAGGAAAAGAAAGCAATAAATTCAGTCTTGTTTTTCATTAGAATTTTTTCTATTGAGATTAAATGGATGGAAAAGTTTTTAAATTAAAATATTATGTAAAAGTAAGTTTGAAATTCTGATAAGCGTTTAATTAATTTTTGAATTCTCTCTCTCTCTCTCTCTCTCTCTCTCTCTCTCTCTCTCTCTCTCTCTCGAGTTTATGAGACGTTTAGATTTTAAAATTAAGTTTAATGTAAAGCATAGGAATTCCGGAAATTCCACGCTTTCATTATATGTTTATTGTAAACACTTTTTAAAATATATTGAATAATAAATCACTTTCCAGTGAAATATGAGTCCTAAACACACAATTGGTATAAGCCATGCATTGAAGAGTTATTTGACACAGAATTTGTTGATAAAGGAATTCATATGAATTTGAGCATTCGGGTTAGAGTTAGCGCCGATGTGTCCGCGATGGCCGCTAACTATATCCTGAAATTTAAGAGAGCATAATCGGAGTTTGTCTTATCCATACTCGGCATCAGTAATAAGTGTTAGCAACTCAACGCTTTTCATTCACATCTTACTTTCTCATCGATGAAAATCTTTAAAAAGTGCCTTCAGTTAGATTTTGGCATTTCTTGGCCTCTCTATAGCATGCCTTATGTCCGCTTTTATAAGACACGCATTCAAAAGACGGGAAAAAGGAAAAGCATTTACCGATTTTTGGCTGTGATAGTAAAACAAACGCTAAGCTAAATGCGAGTCACAGCAGAGAAATATTTATGGCCTCTACTAAATGAATTCCAAGGCTTGAAAATGGGCGATAAGAAGTTGAGATAAATGAGTGAAACACAATGTGCAAAATGCAATCACCGAAACTAGTGGTAAATAAGATGCGGTAATTCTACAATAGTAATGCCTATCACTATATAAGTTATAAGCAATGCTTTTATTCCTGCGCTATTTGCATACTATGATTAAAATAAATTGAGATATAAATCATATAAACAGAATATAATGCGTAAAAAGTCATTCGACAAAGTTATACACATTTTTATACGACTATATTTGCTTTTTTTATTCAAAGTTATGATTGATTTAAAGTAGTTTTATCAACAAAATTAAAAATATGCAAAATCCAAATTAAATTTGTTTTCGAGAGTAATTTATCTTCTCTTCAGTATCTGAAACTGTGAGTTCTAATATATTATAAATAATTCTTAAAATAATGAATAATTGAATGTTTCCATATGAACATTCTCTTTCGTATTAATATTATGCAAGAATACAGCATAAGGTGTGAATATGTTATGTTATGTTAATTTATCTTAAAATTTAAGACAAAAAATAACTCATTTAAATAGAGAAAAAACAAGAGTCAGAGTCAGTTTCATTTATTAACTTGTACTAAGACACATTTGCATATCACATAAATATGTGTGCCATTAACAATTTCAATCTTATATATTCTTAGAACAATACAGCGCAATGCTAAGTTAAAATTTCGTTTACAAACAGAAAACTTGTTCAAAATATCGAACATAAATTAATTAGATTAGCTCTTAATGAGATTAATTTGTTTATGATATAGTAAACCAACGAAAAAGTGTAAATACTTTTGTAGTGTGACTGATGTCTAATTTTTATTAACTCATAACAATTTTTTGAATTTGTTAGTTAACAATTAGTGTTTATCATTACTGATATTTGTATAGTAAATTGTTTTGCTATTTTTTAACTAAACTCATCAGTCCATCAAATGTTGTTGGGATAGGGCATAAACACACCCTATTTTTAGGCCGGAATACAATATGTACTGATTGTAAACCATTCTATTTAGAGCTGAATTTGGGGTCTCATATGTTGGCATATCATATATTCTAACGTTTTTTTGATGGGCAGATGAGCTCAACATTCAATATATGGAGAGTAGTGAACGATATTTTGTTTAAACTTCAAATAAGTGTGAACTGAAATTGTTTACATTAAATAAATTTTGCAATAATAAGGAAGTGAATAAATCTAAAAATTTAGAGCATTTTACACTTATTTTGTAAAAAAAATAATTAACGATTTTTAAATGTAAGAAATGAGATAACTATTGGATAATAATCCAGTTTTGATAGAGACAAACACATATTTAAACCATACCATCGCATAGCATTACGATAGGATTTTCAATGTTATGGAATTTCATGTCGAGAAAGACTTGATAACTATTGGGTGAATGTAATGTTTATTACCAAATAAATTAAGTTAATCGAATTTCAACAATTAATTGCATTTTTATTCATTCTTTTTAAACATAATTAAACTAAAATTACAGTAAATACTAGTATTGCAAACATTCTCCTTATTCAAAATCAATGATTGATTTATAAAATTTAGCTACCTTATTTTTCCATTGCTTTAAAATAGAGTTATTATACAAATATGACTTGTCTTTTATGATGTTTTTCTCCTCTGCGACACTTTTGATCAAATCTACTTTATAAGTAAAATAAATATTGTATAAGAATATGTTAAACCCCTTAACTTATTCAATATACCCAACAAATAACCGGTTATATATATATTTTTTTTGATTTTGCTTTTGTTTCAATTTTTAAAAATTTAACACATTTAAGTGCATTAATTATATGCACTAATAAATGAGTTCTGCTCTTTATATACTGTTAATATCTATTTCCCAATAAGTAATTATAATAAATATTTTAGAAATTTAACATTAAAAAAGTAATGGTCTGCGCATTCATCTTTAAATTAAGCTGGGCATCAAATTATCTTTAAAAGAGATTTGTACTTGAATTTGATAAAATCATTTCTATAAAAAAACTGTCTGAAATGTTTTAAATATTTTGTGCTCCACCAGACATAAAATCTATTTTACGATACTTTTTGTTGATTTAGTTTTATTTAAAATTTTTAATTTCGTATAATATAAAATTTCAAATACAAACTAAATATTACAAATTAAATTAATGTTAAAATTTCCTGAAATAAGATGATTGATAAGTCATAAACTTGAGTTGCCTTAGTTTTGGAAATAGGGTTCTGAGGAAAAAGATTTACCTAAATAGCAAATAATAGAGAGTGTAAGCTCTCATTTAAAAGGAATTAATTTTAAGTTAAAATAAAGTAAAAGATGATCAACATATTTAACTAAATATATTATTTCCCTAATAGTTTATGCGGACGTTTGCTAAAGTCAATTAAGTTTAATAAGCGTATACTTAATAATAAATCAAACGTTTTTACGACTAAGCTTTCACTATAAAAAGTTCGTATACAGTAATTATAAGAATCTCATTGACTTCAATTAAAACCATTAATGATTAACTTTATGTTCAAAGGAGAGGCACTCAAATTAGATTCTTTTCTTCGACTGTTTTTATCGAATAGACTTAAATTAACTTTTTTCATACACTTAAAGATGGTATCAATAATTTTTTCATTCAAGATCTTAATTATAAATAATATAAAATACACGGCTATACCAAAAATAAATTAAGTGATATAGAAGTGCAGACATTCTATGAAATGCTTTTGTCGGTCAATAATAACTTACAGTATAAGCTGACATAATAGTTAACTTACTGTACAGCACAGGTAATTATTATTTTTCTTTTTTAGTTTGCATTCCTGTGAGATGAGATGGAATTTGTTTTTAAAATAAGTTATATATCAATATTATATGTTTATTGAAGTTTTTATTTCCCTAACTTTAGAGTTCAATATTATAGCTTATTCATAGTTCGTTATAAATTATTCCTGAGTTTAAGCAGACGTTTAGTATAGATTTTATCTAAAATTTTATCTTTAAGTTTAATTTTGACCAAAGGATGCATCAATTGCTTTATTTATAGTTAGGCTCAACAGAACGTGTTTATTCTTTTATGTTATTATAACTTTTATCCAGTGCTGTTCAATGCTCGAGCATTTGGTGCTCGATGACGAGCACAAAGTACTTGTAAATTTACATATATTTTCATATTATTAATGCGGTACAAATGTATTCTTAATATTCAAAACGTTAATTTCATATCTGAAGTATGTTTGAATGTCATTCCATTAGTGAGTGTCATGATTAGCAAATGTATATACAAATAAACGGCTCAAATAAGATAAACAAATTTTGTTTAAAACAGCCTTTTACATTACTGGTTTGATGCTCGGTAAGATTTTGTAGAGCACGAGCACGTTCATCACTGCTTATATCTGATATGAATTATTATTAAACTTTATAATAAAGGTGAGTATAGTTTGGTTTAGTGTTAAAATAAATATAAGCTTACACAAGATTTTCTGATGATATAGATTAAACTTTAATAAGACAATAATAAGTTGGGGTCAAATCTATCACATCGTGAAAATCTTCGTAAATATTCAAATCTAGTTTTTTTCATGAATTTTTTAACGATTTGATAAAGAAGTTAATTAGAGATTTAAAATGTTTGAGACACTGCCTTAGACGCTAACACTTACTCATACACGAATCCTACAAACATCTAATTTCAAGGTTTCAAAGTGGTACCGAAGATACTTAACATTTATTATTAGCATATTATTGTTTCATGTTGTTGATGGTTATTTCAGTGGTAATAAAGTTCAGATTTCAAAATAAGGAATCGCTGCAAAAATACAAGTAATAAAAAACAAGAATTTACTGTAAAACATAAACTGAGCATAAGATGGGATATTATTAAAGTTACGCGTTTGTAAATCTTCCTAAAGTAGTATAAGGCAGTAAACAATAGTTATATAATATAAGCTGTCATTTTTGATTGGCGTGTTATGTCAGCATAAAAGCATACTTAGAGACTCAAATGTTGCAAATACACTTTGAAAGGAAAATATTTAAAAAACTTTATAATAACAATATACGAAACAATGAGGAAGTTCTCAATAAAAAATGTTTGTTTTTTGGTCGTAAATGCTGTTTATAATGCTGTTTATAATGCATGCAAAATCAAATGTTATTAACACAGAAGAGACTAGACTTTTCGGATATCTATTAAGTGCAATAGAAATCGATTATATAAAGATTGATTTGAAAAAGAAGGCGTCACAGACTGAGCTCATGTATGAAGTTAGGCAATAGTGTGTTGATGTGTGCAAAACAGGTGAAAATATTATTATTATTGTATACGTGATTATTGAGCAAAGCATTAATGGTAACAAGTCTTGAATCGCCCAAAAAGTATTTAAAAAATGAAAGATCAACGAACCCCTCTTTGGCACCTTGTAATACAAGAATTGTTGTACATAAGGGTTGATTACTGAAGGAGAAAGCGATTCACTTTGAATGCCGCTTAAGATTGTAATTCTTTTGCTTTATTACTAATTCTACTGAACAGTTATAGCATTCACTTGTTTTATATAAGAAATAATAACTTTGTAATGCATTTCCTAATATTTGTATATATTTCTTATAAAGAATGTTTCGGTGCATTTTTTCTTTTCCTCTATATTGTGGTCTTAGTTTATATGCAAAAAACGTAACGTTCAGTATTCCATATGAAAACTGAATACTAATATACAAAACTTTGGGAAAAAGGAGAAAATAAAATCAACTTTTTTGAATCAAACAAAAGCCAGAACAAACTCCCTTTTACTTATTCTCGAACATTTCCATTCGCAGTATTTGCCATCTTTTTTTGTATTCCTGGTGTTGTTGTTATTATTAGTTGTGGTGTTAAACTGGTAAAAGTGTGTATACGTCTGTATGACTTATAAGGTTATGCAATATTGATGTTAAGCGAAACTATTAAACTACAGTACAAGCAATGACTAACTCTAGCTTTCTATCAAAAAGGTGGCCTCAGGGCTAAAGAAAAGGCAACTTCTTGTTCGTCTTATTCTGTTTGCCACAATCCTCTTGAGTTCTCACTTCAAACATTGACCACATCAACACATTTACACAATAGAAAGTTTCACTTGGAGCGAAATCTATTTTGAGTTGCATTAGAAGCACATGTGAAAGCCGCACATTTAGTTTCGCCCACTTTTTTGTTCGGAGTGTTCTTATGCAGGGCTTATTTTTATGAATTGGTGGCAGAAATATCTGTGTGCTTGTGTTGATTGTTGCTAATTTCACGAGTAAATGTTAGATTTAGCTGCAATGCCAAATACACAGCGAGATTGGCATCATATCAACATTACATTCTCTGTATGAGTGCTAAAGCCATCAAATCGATTTTGAAGCTGATGCCTCTCTCATACCTCCATGACTTGCACTGTAATCTCAATATTTTTTCTTTTTGCGCTAATAATATTTTTGAGCATTTTGTGTATGCGAACCACGTTTCTGATAGTGATAGGAGAGAATATCACAGTAAAAGCTGAGACCTCAATAATGCATCAAGTGTCAAATCCTCGCAAGTGAAATCATCATTTGGTAGCGCCTACAATGAATTTTCGGACCACATGCCAATTCGCACAGTTTGGTCCCCAATACTTCCAATGATTTATACTTATCATATACTTATGCATCTATTTTCCATTCCGTCTACAAAAACGTCTAAGCAATCATTTTTCTCTTTTCTCATTATTACAATGACTTATAGTTACGTATAGTGTATTATGTTTTCGGAGTAACACCTATTCTCACCTGATATGACCCTCAATGCAAAAGTTTTAAAACTAATTTAAACTTTACAAATACAAAAAATTGAAAATACTTTTTGAAGTTTTTATTATTCTAAGTCATACTTCAAAGTAATAAATTTGAAAATTCTATTGAAATCTGAAAAACAAACTCTGCTTTTCAATAAAGCCGAAGACAATCCTCTAATTAGACAGAAAACCAGATTCACTTAATAGTGCGTGATATGAGTGATATGAGTGATATGATAGAGCGAGTGTCTCAGTAGTTACAAGCCATGAAAAATACATCAAACATAGACTCATGAAATAATGAATTGCATTAAATATCAGACATATTAAACAATGCAAACCTTTGTTATATGAGCCAAAAATATACACCGAGTAGTTCGTTGTCATACAATGTTTGCCAACGAGAAAGAACGCGTTGTCATGCATTTCATCAACACTGACATTAATTAGAGTTAAAACTAAATCATACAGCACTTCAAATTCATCAGACTTTCGATTCAAGAATCTTACTGTCGTTCTCGTCGTTCTTTCTCGAGTACAAATTTTATTATAAGAGTATGTTAGGTATTACACCATTAGATTGGGTGAAACTTCTTGTACAGTATAAATGAGTCTAAAATATAATTCAAGCGTTTAGCCGACAACGAAAAGAGAAAAGTCTAATTAGGAGAAGGGATCGTTAAATTAGCATTTTGTGTGTTATGTCCTTTATATATAGTTATGTACTGCATATATATTTTGACTGTCAATCTTAAAAACGCAATTTATATGCGTCGGCATTGAGTCTATTTGCACTCTCACTCGTTTGAAATGAAGGATCAGTTAATGCAGACAGTGTGTGATGTGTGTGATGAGCTTTGCGTGATGTAAGCTGTGCCACCACTGTTACCATCAGCTATTTTGTGCCATCCATT
>JAQGCH010000299.1:0-26505 GCA_034699485.1 Nanhermannia elegantula | reverse complement strand
AATTGTATTTATTCGCAAATTAGCAAAACTACGACTAGTTATCTTATAAATACAATAAAAAAACGAATTAAAATTTGGCAATTCTAAGAAATAAGGTTTTGCATGCTTACATTTTTAGATAAAAAGTTAACTTTATCAGTTTAAGATTGTTAATTATCGGGGAAATTCGGGTTAAACCCGAAATATCCATTAAAAATCGGCGGGTTTTATCAGGTTTTATCGGGTTAAACCCGAAATACATTGTCTCTACATATATGTAGTGATTGCGTTTTCAGGATATCGTGAAAGTTAGATTCAGTGTCAATATTCAGTGCAAGTCATATACCAAAAGATGTTTTGAAAATTCTGTGTCAATATTCGAGCAAATTCGATATTAAGGCAGAGATCAAACTTAAAATTAATTTGAGTATTACTTTACTATGAAAATAAATAATACATATATTCCTATGTATTGATACAGTTTATTCACTATAATTCATAGGCCTCTTCATTTAGATGACCTTTTTGGACATCATTTGGTATAAGGCGTGAGTATAATTTGGTAAAAAAATTTAAATCGGTTGGCAAGTGATCTGAGACCTCCCTTTTGAGGTTAAATGATAGAAAAAATACATTTTATTTAATGTTAATTACACTGATTTTTCGTTTAAAACTCATAAAGATATGAAAAACTTTTGATAACTTTTAACAATTATTTGATAAGCTTTGGTCACCAGATGTCAGGTTTGAGTCAATTATGAAAATAAAACGTTTAAATGACAACAAATACGAACTGTTATTAATTATAATAAGAATGAACTTTTGATTTATATGAATATTAATGAATAGTTTATTTAAATAACAAAATGAATTGAAGTGAATCTGAAGCAGTGTTAAAATGTGTGTAAAAGTAAACAAAATAGAGAAATAATGGAATAATTGGCTCAAAAAGCATGTGAAGAGATGTCAACACAAAGTGAGACCCAATCAAAGGCCAAACCTTTACCACAATTTGTGTTAAGGCCTAAAGAGATCTCTTCATCAGTGACTGCCTTATGTTTTATGCGAAACAACGACAAAGACTTTTTGATATGTGGCACAGATTGCGGTCAACTCTTGTTGTGGTCTCTGTTGACATATCGGTGCCAAACAATTGATACAAATAATTGTAATAAATATAACTCAAGAGTTAATCACTTGATATCATTTGATAACCAATTCATCTGTCAGTATAAGAACGGAGTAATCGATGTATTCGATGATCAATTATTGGTTCGCAAATCATATGAGATGTCAAACGTCTCGTTCTGTAAATGTTTCTTATATTACAATAATAGCAGTTCTGCTCAAAATAGGACTCAATTTCTAGGATTCGTTTCGCAAACAAATAATAGTATTATAGATATAATTGACTTTAATAGCGATAAGAGTTTATTGAATGTCGGCGTCAATGACAGAGACTATGGAATGGCTATGACTCTGATGATCACCGCTTTGGATGTAAGCGAGAGTCACATTGTTTTGGTTCTTATCGGTTATGAAAACGGTTTTCTGACTCTATTTAAAGCGAATCCAAATAGAAAAGAGAGTCAATTAATGACACAATTGAAATGTTTTGATTCATCAATGATTACATGCATGGACTTTAATAACCACTACAATTGTGGTATTTGTTGTTCAGTCACTGATATAATTAGTGTCTGGCGTTTGCATATAAGTGAAGACAAATTGACAATTAGTTTGTCATTAAAACGCAATTTAAAGATAACAAATAGCGGTGTATTGTGTTGTGCGATACGACCCGACGGTCGCATTTTCGCTTGCGGTGGATCTGATTCAAAGATAAGGGTTTTTGGTTTGAAGAGTTTAAAAGCTCTGGCGGTTATTGATACTCACTCTCAGACAATTGAATGCGTTTTATATTCAGACAAACTCATTAGTAAACAAATGCAATACCTATTAGCGGCCGCCTCAAGAGATAACACTATAAGTCTTTGGTCTATTTATAACAATAATTTATGAACTATTTTTAGAGTACTTTATTATACTTTTGCTAATTATAAGTTTAATTATCTACTGCTTTCACATAGTGTTCAACTTTTCATTTGTATAAATTATCCCGTTTTAAGACTTTAATCTCTTTAATATCTTCTAAAATAATTAATTGCTTTTTGTCTTTTTTCAGTTTAATTGCTTCTCTAATTTGATAATTGAGTCAATTTTCTATTTGTTAGTGTATATCACAAACACATTTTAAAAGCAAATATTATCTAAAACTTTCATAACTCATAAGTTGTATAAAATTAATGTATAATTTTGGTAATTATGGCCTCTTTTTCATTAATAAACTGTAACTTACATTCATAATTGCATTACACAACTGTACTGTATATTCATTTTAATGATAGTTAAATGAAAGATAAAAAAGAAAAATTGTGTTTTTGTGACTTTCATTTTTGATAATATTGTGCTCTAATATTTTGGGAGCTTTTCTATCGAGTTATGATTATTTCCAATTCATAATTTGGAAATGGATTAGATCTAAACGCGTGACATACAGTGCTATACTTACTGTACTTATGGCTATAAACTCATTATTAGTTAACTTTCACTATTCATTCATTTTTTCTCACTTAAAAAACAGGTAAAAGATAAAAATGAATTGTAATGGCACTCAGTTTTCGATTTATCAAACAGTTGTCAAAATTGAGACGAATTGTTAATCAGTATCAGAGAAAATACTTTTATTGCCAAATAATTTAGTATTAATTGGAAATACTTGTAAGCGAGAAATGAAAGTTAAAGATCATTATCAGTATGAGATATCGCTTTACTTTGTGTGAGAATCAGGTGCTGAACATTAATTTTATTTCATCAGAGCTAAGATCTCAACAGTGAACTTATGTTGAAGTTTAGTTAAGCTTTTATTCTCATTTGTTGTCTTATTGTTAATGTTGATGATGAAGAACATTATCATTAAAAATAAAAATTATTTACACCAGTAGTTCAATCGCAGTCCAGTGGTGTCAATAACTTGATTCGTTTTCAAGTTCTTTATTGTATTCGTTTTCAATTAACTATTCTGTTGTGAAATAGTTCTCTAAATTGTTTAGAAGTTTTTCAATTTAAATGTAAATAATAAGATATTATTCAAAATCATTATAAGCTTACAATTCATTATCAGTTATACTATCTTTCAAAGTAAACTGAACAGCACTACTACATTAGAACTATAGCTTAAACTTCAATATACTTTAGAAAATTGAATTTAATTGTTGTCAAAACTTTATGAACCAATTATTTGAAAGATCTCTTTTAATGTTGAGAATAGGGAACAAAATTATAGTCATTCAACTTCACCATAATTATTACTTTGGGTTTACTATAGCTTTATTAGATCTCAATTAAATATCTTCTCTGTTATTTTGTTTTCTTCGCTTTAGTTCTCGAACTCGTTTAATGTAATCGAAGTTTTTTTCTTAAAATTATAAAAAGAGAGCACAACTGCGAGAAATATCGAGTCCCTGTTTTTGATGATTGGAGATAAACATCAATAACTTATTGAATTTAATGAATTGCTCAAAAACAATAACAAAATCTCATCACTGGATTAGCAGTGATTTTAATTAATTTTTTATTAGAAGTTTTGTCTTATCTATAATTTATTAGATTCTTCAATAAGTTTACTTGGAATGCGATTATTATTTGGGTTAATTTTATTTATATTTGTTATTAGTGACAAAGTTATTAAAAACAAAGTTAAATTAAAATTAGGATAATCTAAAAAAAGATATTGATTTGAGTATTGATTGACTGCATTTTAGAAGTTTGTGACAGTTTTACTAACAAAAAGCTGAGCACAAACTTTAATTAAAGCAAAAAGTTCAATGATGTCTAAGGACAGTACATTTGTTAACAATATAGTCATTACAATCTTCCTTTCCATTAGTATTAAGTGGTATTAAGTTTTTCAATGAGCGCACAATTAAAGAGCAAATCATGATATGTGACAAATGTTTTAAATTTTGGATAAGTTTCTATTTAGAGGTAATAAAAGTAATAGTTTATAGATCTTGAGAGCGATACTGAATTTATATTAAATTATTTTAGGTTTTCATTCCGGGTACCAAAATAACTGGCCTCTTATGGCTCTTATAGTGAAAATTAAACTTTTAGATTCCTATTAAGATTGTCTTTGACAATAAAATCACATAATTTTCTCTGAACGATAAAATTTAATAATCACTTATAGATTATATCACGAATTTAGTGCATTTTTCGATAGTTTAAGTCGTGCTGCGTATAAGCCTTATAAGCATTAATTGTTTGTCTCAAATATCATTATCGCTGAAGACCGAAAGTCACGGAAAAAATTGAGAGCCAAAGAATTGTTTTCTTTATTTTCTGATATAAACTTGAGTTAAGCAGTGTATTAATAATATAAAAATTTAAACTGTAGTGCAATCTGAATAACAAAAGCCTCAAAAGCGAAACGAAAGCGACCTTAAGAGCCCGAAGTCATTCACTCCTCAACTTATATTTTTTACCAATACTGCAAAAATTCTTTTATCATAAAGACATTTAATGACATTGAAGGCATTGGTGTTTCCCTAACACAAAAGATCATTAATTTAAAGCAATGAAAATATATTTCTTAACTTTAGTTAAAAACGAATTAATTTCAAAGTTAAGCATTATATGAATTAAGACAATAATCTTCATAAAAAATCGCTTTCATTTTCGCTCTCATAACTCATTAATATTCGCATACATTTCATTTTATTGCTCTAACATTTTTCCTGTCAATAAATTGCTTTCTCTTACACTTTTCTTTTGTTTTATAAAACCATAAATTTTGTTTGAATCTCATTTTTCTTCTGGTTTGATATCTTGTTCCACAAAACATTTATTTACGTGGGTTGAGAAAGCTCTGAATCTTAAGTATAAAAAATAGCTTTAATAATAACATAGAAAGTTGGGAATTATTTTTTATTATCAAAATAAGATTAAAAATTGCTTTTATTTTTCCTGTTTAATAATTGGTAACTTAAAGGAATAAAAGTTTGAGGTATAATTAGTGGGTCAATAAACAATAAAATGTGTTCGGCAAATCAAAAATAAAAATTAACATTACCTCTAAAAACACTAAAAACTAATTGAAACTAATAATTGAGTTTTAATCCAATTTAAACTTCACTCTAAATTGAATATATCAGAGAAATATATAATATTTCTAAAATTGCATGTTTGAGCCAACAAATAAACCGTCTTTTTATCTCTAGACCTACTTTGACTGCTTTGAACAATAGACAAGAAAATTTGACATTCTTGCCATTGATCGCATACAATATTATTATTATTACCTGTATTATTGCCAATTGTGAAATCTTTAATCACTTTGACTCATGAATTGAAAAGAGTAAGAACTTTTCTCTACTATTACATATCGAGCGGACAAAAGAAGCTGTTCGTAGAAAGTGTGGCATAGAAAGTAAAAATTTAATTTATGTTAGCATTCAATTTACAATAGATAGTAAAATGAGAACTATTTCAAAGTGTCTCTCATATACTGTTCTCATACAACTCAAAACTTTCTCTCAAAAATTGTATCAAAATTGGTTCACAATAAAAGAGACGATGATTTTATTCGATAAAAATTATAACTTTTATTCTAATTCCTATTATTTGATTTCTATTTATTTAACTTATTCCCACTTTTGCTCAAATCAAATCAGTTATTACTTTTCTAATAATATTTTACGATATTTTTCATATTATTATCTCTGAGTTTATCTCACTTTTTATCACATATTTCTGTTTCACAAAACTGTTTATTAACTTAATGGTTGTTTTGCATAAGTAATGGTCTGATATCTTATGGAAAACAGATTCAAATATACGGAAAACATCAACTCTATGCTAAAATATATCAACCATTAATGTAATTGTTAGGAAGAAAATATTGCTCTTATTTTATTATAAATTTATTTATAAGTATTATTCATAACAGAGATCTGAAAAGAATTCCTGAATATCTTAAGATTAAAAAGCGATGAATACAGACAAGTATTACAGACAAATGAATATATTTCCTAAACTGAAAGCATTCTCACAGAAATGTTGGCAAGTTATCAAACAGTGATCTTTGATTTAATAAAAGACCCCCAAATACCCCCAAAAACACCCAATAGATGCAAATTTGAATATCCGATTTTCAATTTCAACTCTCAAATAACTGCTAATTCCTGTTTTGATTACTCTCACGAATGAGTTTAATTCTCAATGCGTGTCATAAAAGACTGGTTACCATTTATGGCCAAACATACAGCATGTTTTGAAATTCAGTTTACATTAGGCTGTTCGTGCTCTTTAAGTTGATATTTATTAATTTTGTTTTATTAAATATCTGTATGTCATTTAAATAATTATCGCACTTCTTGTAATGATAAATGAATGATCATATTATTCAACTTCAAACTTTTTTCTCATTAATTAATGTTGTTTTAAATTTAAATTAAAGAAAAAACAAAACAAAAGTTCAGTTTGAGCCTAAAGTATTATAACGACAATATGTGATCCGTTATCACGACTGCATATTTGAAAAATTGCTTTAAAATCAAATGTATTCAATGCACTTACGAGTTAAAGAGTGCAAACTCTGAAGAATAAGTAAATAATTGATAATATTTAGAATACTAGTAAAATATATTATACCTATCGTTTACTTTCTCTAAATCTCCTGACGACGAATTGATATAATAAATGAGATGTTTGCGTGACCTCAATAGAGAACATCAGAATTTAGCTTTTTATTACTCTACTAAATGAAAGTTTTGGTCAATTGTTAATATCAAACTTTGCTTCATTTCATTTATATTCGTTTTGCTTAATATTATTTCATTAATGTCATCAATCATTTTAAGTTTATTTTGTACTGAATAATAATTCGAAACCTCTTTTAGCATAACAAAGAGCATGTTAGTTAAGAGAATCAAGTCTATCAGCCAATTAATATTCTCAGAAAATTCATTTCCATAGTTAGACTATTTTTGCTGTGGCTTAACGTTCGATGATTTGGTAATAATCATAATCATCTCTATCACAAAAGGCTTAATACCAGGAAATTTAGGTTTTAATGAATTAATCTAATGCTTGTGCTTAACAATTATTTTGAAATCTAGATTGAGCTCAAAGTTGACATTTATTTGACACTTTTGTTCACTTTCTCTTTCAATTGCTTAGAAAGTGAAAAGTTTAAAAATAAAATTCTAAAGATTTGTTATGAAAAACAAATGATTGAGTAAACAGATTGAAGTTAGATTTGTAAATAAGTGTAAATTTCATTATTTATTATTTTTCGTTAGAAACTTGTTTTTGTAAATGCTTATCACAAACTATTTGACAGAGTGTTTGATTTTTTATGTTAATTCCAATTATTCACTAAATTTCAACCAAATAAAGTGTTGAGCGATTTCAAAGTTATATATTATTCTCTTGAGAACTGTCAAGTCATCAAAATGTATCTGCGCTTACATAATAAAATATTGTCAGGCAATTAATTTTGAACTCCAGTTACGAACAGTAACTGTTACACAATAAGCAAAAACCAAATCAGACTTAGAATCTGAAGATTATCTCAAAAAATGGTTTTTAAAACGAGCCCACACGGCCTTCAGACAGGTGCTCAAAACTAATATAAATTATGTAAGACTCCAACTATTTTCGATCGCAAATAATTAATAGAGTTATTCTATGATTGTTTAACAAATCTAATAAGTCATTTGCATTGATAATCAGTCAAATAATTATAAATGCATTAATTTTAAACTCTCTCGGTCTCAAAAATCTTATTAAAAGACAGGCTGTTGCAGATTTCCTTTTGGTTATTCATTATTCTAAAATTGTTATCTCTATAATACAGTTATTATAGTTGAGCAATAAATTATTTAATTTGATTCGTCAGAAGAATACCAAATATTGCAATTAAGGTCAATACAGAAGTAATGGTTAGATGAGTAAAAATAAAGTTTTGTTAAACTTGTCAAACGTGTTCTTGTATTTTAAAAATAAATTCAAAGATAAAACGTTTTTGCTTATAAAATTATGTTAAGATTGCAAATTATGATAAGGCTGTCGATTAGTCGCCGGGTATTCATTGGACATGACTTTAAATTCCTAGACTTTTTCGTGCGAACAATATCTCATTTACTGGATTGAAGTCTATATTTTACTGCTCACTAACATATCTTACTTTCGATTGCATTTATATTATATATGCATTCAATTTGCATATTATATGGTATTATTTGATTTATTAGTTATGACAGCATTCACTTTATAACGTGTTTTCCTGTTTATTCAAATAGCAAGAGCTGTTAAAATCAATTCTAATGACTCACTGATCAAATACATGCTCTATTGAATAATTTTCATTTGAAATCATTATTTATTTTAAGTTAAATAAGATTCAAATAATTATATGCGTTGAAGCATAGATAGCCTCCAAGAAATAATTGGAGAGCACAGAAATCACACAATTCTCAAAAAACAAATTATACGTACTCTCGGAGTTATTACTTCTACCAATTAATGCTAACTTCTTGTCCTTTGTTTTCAATGCTAAATATCTTGCAACGCATATAATGATGCAATACCTTTAACAATCACTTTTGTAACTTTACTTTCTGTTGTTCTTAAGAATCAGTTTCATTTGCGAAAAATAAGATCTTGAAAATCAAAGGTTACTTTAAATTCAATTAATTTATATTAAATTTAAATAATGTTTTCAATGTTAAAAATTTATTTCTAAATCTAAATCATTTGCGTAGTTTAAATCTGTTTGACGTCCTGATAATTAATTTTCTTAACTTCTATTTACGTAATTAAAAAAGTTTTGTAAACTTGCAAATTAGTAAAAAAAACTTTTTGTGCAGAATTAATATTTAATTAAAATCAGTGGATGAGAAAAGCGTTAAGAAAACTAAAATTATTTTATAGTAAATGTGAATGTTGTGTACTTTCCACAAAACTGATCAATTTCTATAATTGTTCGCCGACGACAGTAAAAAATTAGATTTGATAACAAATTTTTATCACATTAAAGCTAATAAGAGTACAGTAGTTTTGTGTATTATATTAGTTTTCTTTAGCTTTAGTTACACTCGAATTTACTTAACTTTTTATGTCATTATTTCCTTAGCATTAATTCGATGAGTTTTGTAACCTTGTAAAAGGTCTTTTCAGTATTTTATTGCTATAATTTTATGTCTCGCTTGAATTAATAACAAAAAATATATGCAATTATGTATAATTTCATTTTTTAAACCTTAAATTTATTCAATATCTAATAATAACAAGTAATGTAGTTCACGAAAAATTGCTTAAAAACAAACTTTTCCCGAAGCGATTGTAAATACGATACGATATTGTAAATTAACTTTAAAATTTCAATTTAAAAATCTTTCAGCTTTTTTATATTCATTTAAGTAGCCGTTTGATTGACGGTCCGAAATGAATAACTGTTAATCATTTTGTTATCAGTTACAGCCATAGTAATAGTGGTTTTATTACAAAATTGAATAATTTTCCGCATTAAAAATTTTGGTTTTCCTTTTGGTTTAAATGTAAAATTTTTTATGAATTACTTATATGTTCTTAAGACCTAAGATAAGTTAAATTTCATTTTTCATCAAACATATTTCAAATTACATTAAGCTATTATTAGCGGTGTTATTAAATTAGATTTTGAGAATTGTTGTTCAATTAATTAATTGTGAAATAGAGAACATTCGGCAGTTTATTAAGGAATAATAGAAAATATTCCACAAGATTTAAATTGCAATGAATAACAAGCAGAGCATTAATTTTTGAAAGGAGAGAGAGTTAATTACTGATCAGACTTATTGATTAGAACGACAGTTTCCTTCAGCTTAAGAGTTTGTTTTTTTGTTATGAAATAAATAGATGGTATTAAAATTGAGAGAGCGGTTAAAGTAATCGAAAACAACTTTTTCTAACACTCCAAGAATGTTTGAATTAAGAACTTTTATCTTTAGGCTTCAATCAAATGTTTAATAGTTACGATCAAATGAATAGGTTTTAATACCCTATTAATTAAATAGCTTTGATTAAAGTTAGATACAGATAAATTTTTTGAGCATAAGGGCTTATCTCAATATTGATTATCAGATACGTTTGCAATAATGAGCTCAATCTTTAGTCTTTCGGAGATACGACTTTTTACTTTTCAAGTTATGAAATTGAATATAAAAATTAAAAAAATGAGTTCTTAATCACAAATTGCTATCAAAATCCAATTGAATCATTAAAAAGAGCTCAACACATGGCTTAAGAGTCCCGAATTTGCAAATTCTATGGATTTGTAAGATTATATTCATTCCTTAATTTTTTTAATAATCTAGAATTTAATCAAAGCCACTTCGATTAGATTTATCTTTAACAAAAACTTGTCATAAATAGTCCTTAAGTTTGCTTTCAATACTAGTACTTAAAAAATAATTTTTTTTATTTCTCTGAACTCATTTTGAAAATTGATAGAAAATACCCGTCACTAACTTTAAGTATAGCATCTATTTTAATGAAAAACTAGTTTACATTGGTTTACATAACTGATTGAAATTTATTTAAAATCGTATGACATTAAAACATCTTTTTGTAACTTATATTGAATTCTTATTTTTACAAAATTTTTAAGATAATCTTTTCTCCGAATAAGAAAAATTTGATTTTTTATTATGTAAGTCACGATTATTAGTAAGTTTGTATAACTTACTGGAAAAGGTTAAAATTTGTAACAAAAATTAAATTTTTTTACTATAATAAAAACTTTATCAAAGCTTAAAAAGTTTTAAGAAAATTACCGAAAACATAGATTTTTAGTTTATAATTGATATAAATCTTGAAGCGTTTTATTCTTGAAGAGGAACTGATTCTTTAAAATGTTTCAACACCTTTAAAAAATAAGGGCTTCAAATGTGACTTTGATAGTCCATAGCTCTGATTTGGTTTGATAGACATAATAATAAACGATCTGATGTGAGGCTCTCCCTGGATTAGAATTATACTAAAGCAAGAGTTATTATCTTTTTGATCAGTATTTCTAGAAGCAAAATGATTGAAGGTATCATTCATGACAAGGATAATTGTTTCTCTTATTCTGCTCTCAATTTTGGGATAAATAATAAACAATTTTCTTACGTATTATAGGATGCAAACTAAGACATCTAAAACATCCAAAAAACATGAGCTCATTATAATCCGATCGGATTTTTTCTAAATAACATATGTATAACGTAATGAATGGTTTAAACTAAACATTTTCAAGGTAGAGATATTTGATTTTCATTTGTTTGATGGAAGTTTGGTTACCTCTAGATTTGATCTGATTATGTTATTCTGGAATATTCCATCAGAGCTTAAATATCATATAATTATCTTGATTTAAGTAATAAGTAAGGCGTCTGAGTAAGGCGTGTGTGTCTATCTTCAGGTACCTATTTTATTGGTTCAGTTAAATAAATAGATTTTTAATAATATATATCGAGGAATAGTTACTTATTACAGGTATTAAAGATCAATTTCTCGAGAATATCGACTCAAATTTTACTCTGACATAAATTTGTAATTTTTTAATTACTTTAAATGCGCTATAATTAGAATTATTGCAGTATATGTTTATAAAATAATTGGCAGTTTTATGAAATTTTAACAAATATAAGTTGTATAATGATTATTAAAGCCTAGAAAAATATTTTTTATTCATTTATGAGGTTAGAAAAAACTCTTCAAACTGAACCAGGAACTGGACCTATGGTCAATAGTACAGATATTGTAATAAAATTTAGTTAAATTCTTAATATTGCAGTACATAAAAGCTTTATAACAATTTTAGACACAGGTATTCCTAATTTGTAATGTTGTCTAATGGCTCAGGCTTGAGGAACATTTTGAAGCGTTAGACTCAAGCTCACAGCCTTAACTAGGGGTGGGCAGGGTCGACTATAGCATCCAAAGGATTTCTGAACATTTAAGTGTAGGTCTGTAGCAATTTTAAAAAATTGTCATATCTTGTGTTTTCCTATGTCTGGCCCCCCCCCCAAGCTGAAAATTCTGGTTACGGCGCTGCTCAATTTAGTAGGTTTTTGAGCTTAAGCTCAGTAAGGACAGGTTCGGGTCTGGAGTTTTCGAAACTATAGACAGCTTTACTAATTTGTTTTCTAATTACAAGTTAAGTAAAAGTCAGGAAACATTGATGATTAAGTCGGAGTCATTCTAAACCTATTCACTTATATTTGATTTAATGATTAAATTGCAAAGATAGCTGATTGTTGATAATCATATTTAATTTAATGCATTCAAATGTAATATTATATAAAATAAACAAATATTAGTAAATTCAATGATACTTATGATATATAAAATATGCATTTATTAAGAGACAGATTAAATATTTCATTCAAAAAGAAAAAACACTTTTTACTATTGATTTCCGACTTGATTATGAAAATTTAAATTATGATTTAATGCAATTTTAGATTTTAAAGACAACAAATGATTAATTTGTTAAAATTTATTCAAAAATAGGGCGAAACTATGTATAATTTTATAATTCAAAGTAAAAATAAAACTAAGAAAGTAAACGAAAAAAGTGAAATCCATTTTAATTCTGATCTTGAGCTGTGATAGAATTGAAGCACTTTCTAAACATTGTAAACTTCCTGATTCGCCCACAAAATTCTCTCTACAATGAAATTTCAATCTTAGCCGCACACAAAGCTATCTCTACTATCATTTTAAGAAAAGAATATTTTAGAGAAAGATGAAAAATAATGGTTTATTTTATTATAGATATAAAGTAGTGAAAAAAATAGAATTTTTTTCATTAAAACAATATTTATAAACATAATCTTTCAAAAACTTGTCAAAACATAGGGTAATTACTTTTTCAAATCATTTAATGTTATCAAATGAAAAGCGAATTAACACATACTCTAAATTACTGTTAACAACATATAGTCTAAAAATTTATTAAAGAATATTTAAATAGCAGTAAAATTCTCATTATAGCCAAAATTATACTCAATTATTAACAAATAATGATAGCAATCATTTCAAGCTTGTTCTTATTCAACAGTTTTTAGTCTTTATTTAAAGTTTAGTCATTTTATAGATTTTCTATAAAAATAATTTCTCTGTAGATTAGAAAATATGACATACTATGTATTAATATATAATAATTAATACACCAATTGTGTTATGCATATGAATATCAAATAAATCTTTAATATATCGTATGATTTGATTTGATAAGAATTCAGGAATTTTTGGTTTCGCAAATTCACTTTCATTTCTGCAATATTCACCATCGCGTGTCTTAAGCTGTTTCGAAGGCAGCCTTGAATTCTATATAAAAGTTTTTTGATAAAAGATTTTCTCATTCTTTGATAAAGATAATAATGTATCAGCAGATCATTCACTATAAAGCAGTGATCCATTGCAAGGCGATATCATTGAACATAAGCTAACTTTTAAAAACTACTTTTTGCGGAGGCTTTCCTTTGCCTTCACTGTTGTACAAAAAACATCATTTAATACTGTATACTACAGCTATATTTTTTGTATAAAAGTTTTACATATTTAAACCTTGAAAATAACTAATTTAAAAAATTGTTTGAATAAGGATTAAGGCCATTGTCGAACACAATACAATTGATATTATCTTATATTGAAGTTCTTTAATACTATTTTGATAGAAAGCCATTAATACTAGAGAAATGTGTTCATTATTATATTGTAGAAAATAATTAGTTTTGATGGCTATAGTCTCGAAAAATTTCTGTTAAATTTTCAAAAATAGTTTTATACAAAGAAATAAAATATGAGAATTTAGTATTTATGAGAAAAAGCTTTAAATCCATGTTAAAGTTACAGTTTAATTATTTATAAGGGCTCTGTTTTAGACAATAATTTTGATAATTTATATTTAAAATATATATCTATACAAAAAAAATATTTAGAAAATACTTCATTCAATTTAATTGTATAATAGGATAAGTTATTAAAGTGAAGCATTATAACTAAACGACAACATGTATTATATTTCCTTCCTTTCCTTAATTACCAGTGAAGTAAAAACTTGAATTGTGTGCATCCGAAATACCTTTAATACCTATAATACAAAAATGTCACATAAATCGATCATAAATGTTCATGTGGTCGCACAATGAGGAGTAATTAGCGCCAGTCACGTAATAGAAGAAAATGCATTTTTAGCTGTATATGCATTGTATACGTTTTTATAGTGAAAGACTATTTGCATGCTGTGTATATACGTGTTGTTATATTGTGCTCGTGTTTGTTAAGCATAACCTGAACTTCAATTTCCATTTAATCAAATTGCATGTCTAACATTTACTGCATTTTGCACGCCTTCTACTTTCTCTATGTTTTATTTCAAAATATTTTTACATTATTTTTGCGCCCTATGTGTCCTCCAATGAATTCTAATACGTGATCACTGTTACGATTGCAATAATTATTCATAAAAGCTAAGAGTTAGGAAAATATTCTCTGATCAATACAAACAAGCGTTTTGTGCGTTTGATATTTGCGTTCATCAATTCAAATAGATATGCATTTTTTGCAAACCTATCAAAACTATAGCATTACAATAGTACAAAACTGGTGAAAACCCTAAATCCAAATATTCTTGACGTTAGGCATGTTCAGGAACTACTTTGTAAGGACATTATATTTATTATATGTTATTTTCATTATTATATTAATTCAGTCGAGTCCTTCAAATTATTGGATCATATTTTTATGGAATTTCCAGCGATTACTTATATTTTGAGTCAATAATAGAAGCATTAGATAAAGAAAACTATAATTTCTATCTGATATGCCTATAATTTTTACAAACTGAGAAACTTTTAATAAACCCAAAATCAAATGCTTATTATAGGCTTCAAATTTATGCCTATTATTATGTAATACCACTCACATGTCAACATAAACGTTTATATTGAAGTATAGACAAGGGCTGCTACCTTTCCAGGATTTTTCTTAGTTAGCAATTTGCATAATCGATTACATTATTGAATACATTTATATATTCTTAAGTACTTTTTAAAAATTTAGGCAAAACTTATAAATTTGCTATAAATGTATTTTGAATGATATTTTTGATTAAAGATTTGTTTACATTTTTGCGGAATTTATAAAATGTTTGTTGACAACTGATTTCGAGGTTGTATTTAAAATTAATGGTTAGTGAATTGTGAAATAAATCAATATATTTAGAGGATTTACTAAATGAAAACTGTCAATACTTAAGCAAAAATAAATTGTACACTGAGTTAAAAACAGCTGAAATTCTTTCACAAATTAATGTAATAAATTTAAAATATCAATTAATTATTTTCCCAAGTTTATCAACTCCGGAATAAGCCGCCCAACCCTCACCGACACTTGACATGTTACTTCATCATCTGGACTTTCCATTTAAATCAAAATAAGTATTTTAAAAAACATTATACTATAACAAAATGATTGTTAATTATTGTGAAATAAAGTGTACTTCGATTACAGCTCATATAATTAATCAGATTATGCTATCAGTGTCACTAATATCCTAAACTTTAATAAATTGTTTCACATCTCTAAAAAAATTTGAATTGAAAAAAACTTGATATTTAACATAGAAATACACGTAATCTCTCTCAACATTGTTTATCAAACTTTAATCAAACCTGTATTCTAACAAATTACAAAACTTCCAATTGAATTATTTATTACATTTCAAAGTTTAGTCAACTTTTCTCACAAACAACGAAAGCTTTTAATCTGTGAGCGTTTAAAAGTTCAACAAAATTTATTTAATTTCAATTTGAAAAGTCTATTTACAAAAATCGTGACTAATTTAATGGTAACACATCCTAAATAAGTTAAATAATGAGCTTCTTGTTCACCCCATTGAATCATATATTTGCAGAAAACAACTTATGCTTAAAGCATAATAATTATTATTGAAAATAAATGTAAATTAGCTTAAAATCTATAAATGCAATGAAGTTATAATTTCCAGCTCTGTATCAAATAATACTATAATTTAATCTATATATTAATTTTCAGCTTGTTATACGTCCAATACCAAGAAATTAGCCTTAATATGAATTGTAATTCAACAATAAAATGCAATTGTTTTATGTTTTGTAATTCTTTAGTACTTTATGTTCACAAAAATATTAATTCATATATTCTGGAACTCGTATTGTCTCTAATTTCTAATTTCGAATTAAAATTCGACGCAAAAATCAATTAACATAATTATAATGATCTCATATATTTTCATAGGTATAGTACAGCCAGAAATGTTGCTTCACGTACTTCTAATAATGATTTTTGTGCGTTGGTTGCAATTTGGTTACAACAAAAAGACACGATAGTCTATAGTCTATATTATTGTTAGAGTCCGGAAAAATATTTTTTTAATTCATTTATGCGTAAGATTTTTTAAAATCATCGTCCGTCAGAACATTCTCGATATGATTTTTTATTTATTTAAAGATATTACTTATCAATATATATTATTTAACGTCAAAGATATAAGAAATCCCTATAAATCCATATTTATTGAATGTATGTTCGGGTCAACGATTGTCAATTATCGCTAACGTCATGAATAAATAGAGAAACATTTTTCCGGACTTTAATTACTATAATAGATAATAGCTTTTTATAAATTCTGGTCTCGAAGCTCTTTAGCCCATTAGTGGGAGATAGAGTTCAAACCATTATTTGAATTATTAGTTTTTGTTATTGCATCTGCTCTATGCATAATCAGCCTATCTATCAGTGATGTATGCATTTCACATACAGTATAACATTGTTTCTTAAGGATTGACTGAATTTTATGGTAACTACTAAATCAACTTTTAATTTATTGTTCTGAATTGTACTTAATATACTGTAAAATAAGTTCAAAATATATTTAATACCAGCTCAAGAAATGCGAATTTGAAGTTAAATAATTTTTACGACAAGCTTACTTAAAATTGATATTGTTATGGCTACTTAATTAAACAGCCATAAGTAACTTAACTTTATTACTTCATTTTGTAAAACATTGAATTTATAGACATCGTGTACCCATTTATTTCATCAAATTCATTGCCTTATAAATGCACAACAATTGTATTGAAAGAATTTTTCACCAGTTATTTCATGAATGAAAAAACTTGAAATCATTTTGAAATTGCAACAGATTAACAGATCATTTCATTTTTTATATTGATAATAAATAAATTAAAAACATTCAAAAATTAGTCCAATTTTAAAAGGCATTGTAACCGTTCAATTATTTAATATTTATGAATGGATTCTTTGCTATTAATTTAAACTTTATTGAAATGCTAATTAGCCTTCACTCATGATGAGAGTCAAATTTTACAGATTATTCAAATCATTCTAAAGTTTTTTTACTTCAATAAAAGACTATATCTATTGATAAACCAATTTTTTTGAGTGAATGAATACAAAACCTTTCATTCAAAGTAGAATTATAAGTAAATCATATTTTACTAAAAAGTTCGCATTCATATAACTTAAGTATAATTCATACTTTACCTGTACTCATACCTGTTTTGATACATAGTGTATAACTTTTGTAAAGTTTACTAAAGTTGTGATACAAATTGAAGTTTAATGAAAAGTTTTATTTGATGTTTGATCAAAAGGTCTAAAACTCATTATTACCTATGAAGACATTTTCAAATACTTAAATATATTTTAATTAAACCAAAAGCGTATTCTATTCCATTCATTAATGCAAAATCTATTTCAATGGGTACCAACTTATCAAATAGCCTATACTGTATGCTTGTATACATTTTTGTATCAATAATAACTGAATAACGGTACTAATATGAATAGAAAATTAGCATGCGTTTCAACAATTCTGAGGGGATACATGTATTGTCAATGTAAGCAGTCCGCGAGGCTAAAAATTTTGGGAATCACTGCTTAATTATGGTATACTATAGGGTGATTCATAATTCCCTTTTCATTGAAATAGACTTTGCATTATTAAAGCGCGTGCTTTGTATTTCTATTTTATTTAAAGTAAGCGTTTCAATAATAAAAATCTATTTCAATAGAAAAGGGACTTATCAATCACCCTATATTATACCATAATTAAGCAGTGGTTCACAAAATTTTTAGCCTCGCGGACTGCTTACATTAAAGTAATCACGTAGTGTTTTATTTTTTAAACTTTTAAATCCTTGGACCTTCAAAAGGACGTTTGGGAACCTATGTAATAAAAGTTCTATTAACCTGGGGAGGGAGCGGGTTGTTTCAAAAAATTTTGTTTAAAATTTTATTTAAAAAACCCTCAATAATTATTAGGATAAATGGAACTCGGATTCCTAGACCACAGGAATCTTGTTTATAAATTTCAATAATTCTATATTAAATTCCATAAAGATTTTAGTAGTATTAAAGAAATGTAAAATCTATCATTTTTAATGAAAAAAATAACAAAATATTTTGCTTTTATTAAAAAATTAACTAAAATATAAAATTATAGGTTTTAAATCTTCACTTAATTCCTGTAAATTGACGTACAAAAGCACAATATCTTGCATTTGTGATTTAATTAATACTTTTATAGTTCTTCAAAAAATTATTTAACTCCTAAATCTCTATCAATTGAGTTCTTTACAATTTTTGAAATTAAGATTAAACAAAAAAATTTTGCGAAGCGCCAAACATTTCCCGAAGTACAGTAAGCGCTGTCTAATTTACATTATGTTGTTGAACGTGATTTGCAATAAAATGGAAATATAAAAAAATGAGACCAATTGTTTAGTAATAAACCAATCAATGGGTTCAGAATTTGAAGAACAAAAACTGACATTAGTTTTTCTGATTAGCTTTAAATTAAAATATGAAAATACTATTAAGCGTTATGTATAAAGTTTGCATTGTGCAGGTATAATAGATTTACATCTATTTTGTTAATTTAAATTCACATAATATAGAAAAGTGGATGCGAGAGAGTTAAAGCATTACTTTATGAAAGTGAATAATCGAATCTTGAGTTTAATGCATTAATTAGTTATCATACAAAACATAAAATTGGGTCAGTTTTGACAGTAATTTCTCTGAACAAAATCTTCAAAAGGGTTCATCCAAAGGTTAAATACGTTGTAATATTGCGTTTTGTTTGAGAAAATGTTCGCAACAAAACCCTATTCTCTAGTCTGACATTGAAATGTTGAAAATAAAAAGAAGTCCTTGTAATGAATGTTATTTTCCTTTTCATACTTATGTTGAGAGATCTCTAATATTGTGCTCGAAATCTTTATGCCATTCATATTTTGATACCAATAAATTTTTTCTTCATAGTAATAAATTCCTATCATTATCTTTCTTTTACCCTAAAGATATCAAAGTCATAGTCATACTGATAGTGATTTTATGTTATTAATGATAAAAAAATGCTCAATTTATCTCTTTGATAGAGCAAAGGAGAGTTTGGTATAGTATTTGTTTGCATAACACTAATATCAATTTGAAGCCCAGCTTAATAATTATTTTAATAGAAGTTAATCTATAAAAGTATTTCAAAACTCTGTTTAATTGGCATGTTTTAGCACAGCCTTGTGGCCAAATCAATCTTTGGTTTATATTTTATACAAAAACTGCTTACATTATAAGAAACCATCGATCAATTGCTAGTATAACAATTCACAATTGAAAATTTAGAGTGAAATCGCAAGGATAACAGTCCCTATGATTTATTATTAGTGTTACTCAATATATTGGTAAAAAATAAGCTGACAAATAAAAATACTTTAAATAATATCTGAAACATTTCTAAATTTCCAAGTTTGGGTTTAAATCTTTTCTTTAGTATTCAAACATTATCACTGATATTTAACTTTGCAAAGTAATGATTTATTCTTTATTTCTTTCTAATAAAAATCGCTTTTTGGTTTACACAGTATTAGTGAAGTTGAAGCGTGCTTTGGATTCAAAGCTAATGCTCTTACAGGATTTGAATTTAGGTGACCATAGTTTCTAAACCCAAGCTCTGACAGGACCTTATTCTGGGCTTTGCTATTGCTGTGCATTAATGTTAAATTTGATTTTGAACCAAGGTTTTCATTTCAAAGAATAATGTTTTTTGAATTACTTGAATGCTAACCAATTAATTATAAGTTAGAGTTAGAAAATTTTTAATGAAAATCACTATATTTTTATAATGGAAATAAGATTGGAATTAAAACAATCAATCATTTATTATATTATTGAAATTTCTAATTTGATTGAATATATTGTCCATTGAATTATAAAAACAGATTAATACAGTGAAACCTCTAGAGTTGATCACCTCTATAAGTTGATCACCTCCTTATTTTGATCACTATATTGGTGTCTGTTGCGAATCCCATAGGGTTAACATTAAGCAAATCAAACCTCTAAAAGTTGATCACAAAGTTGGTGTCTAATGAGTGATCAACTTAGAGAGGTTTCACTGTATTAAATTATATGACTTTGAGCATATCAAAGTTTGCATTGTGTTAAAGCTTTCCCGATGGTAAGGTGTAGTGGTTACCCAAACTTAAATTTCTTCTTTATATAGGAAAATAGCTTATGTTTTTAATCTTCATTTCATATTTTTATTCGTTTAAATTTAATATTTAAAAGTTTTTCACACTATTTATTATTTTCGAAATAACTTTAAACGTCACAATTCATATATGGCCCGAAAGGCATGTCACTGGACTCGTTTGCTCGAAAAGCAGGTAACTATTCTCTGAGGCAATGAGTAAAGAGCGCCAGTTTTGTAAAGACTATCATTGGCACATCATTGACACTGTTGACGTCTGTCTAACATTATAAATAAGCGCAACTTAAACATTGATTTTGCTAACTTTAGATCGGACTTTAGTTAAATTTATTCAAAATTTTTAATTAAAAATCCCCTTTCATTACAGTCTCCTTAACTGATAAGATTCAATGAAATAACTGAACGGTGTGTTTGAAAGTTTCTACAAATACTTTCCTCTGAAAAAAAACTATTTAGAGTTAAAAATAGAGTAAAACCGATTGGAGCGCACGATTAATTAAGATAATATTAATTCCAACAATTAAATCAAGGACTTGCTGTGTTCATGCTTAACATTATAATTGAGACATGTTTTTAAACATTATCAGACCTGCTTTTTATCCTATCAAAAATTGTTTCAAAGGTGAAACTATTAAATAGCTTCACATTTTTATTGATTTTTGATTTAAGAACTAGTTTCACGTTTAATTATATTTTCGGATATTTTTATTTAATAATTAATTTTCATTTGTAGATAAGGATCGTTTTATTTGTTATTTTTATATTAATAATTAAAAGCAGTATTAATTTTAATATAACTATAAACTATACAATGATTTACTGAAATTTCAATTTCCATTAATTAAAAATAAGATATTAAGTTAAGATTAAACTAAGATTTAATTTTTGCTAAAAGTTATTTAATAAGAATTTTTAATTGATTTTTTATTATTACGATTGATAAAAAACTAGTAATTTATGGAAATTCATATTGAACTTTAACATAATAAGTCCGATAATTGGACATAAACTAATTTGATTGGTCTGATTGTGAACAGAATCCAGAATTTGCATCAATGCTAAAGGGAATTAAACTTTAATTACACGGTTTTAAAAATGCTGTGATTAAAATTCTGTTCAACAAATTCGTAATTTTCCATTTGGATTATAAACTATGATATAATTGAAGGTTAAGTAGTTTACAAAATGTGAACTGTTATTATTCACTTTTGGATAATTTTGAATTTGAATGCATCCAAATGTGTCTCTCATTAATGATTTTCTGTTCAATAACTTATTAATCGATTGGAATGATAGCGATATATAGTTTTCTTTTCCAAAAAATAAATATTATAGTGCATTAATTTGTGAACTTTAAACTTACTTTTTCTAATTTTAAATTCAACTCATATATACTTTTCTCATAATCTCATAATAAGAAAATGCTTTTTAAAAAACATCAAAATTAAATTTCTTTAATACATCAGCACTTTTTGGATTTGTGATGTGATTTCGTGTCGGAATTCAGTTTCATTTTGCCATTTATTTTGCTATAATCAGAAAAAAGTTAATTTTGTCAAAATCTATCATTTCTTTCTCCATAAACGACTCAAAAATTTGATTTACAAGCATTAGAGCCCAGAAAAGCATAATTTTATTCCGATATAATCTATTAAAATCATCACAACCTTTACATGTAATAAATCAAATTGAAGTGATTTAACAGAATTAAAAACGAGAGAATAAGAAAGATTTTAAACGTAATATTTTTGGTACAACATAAATGTTTGCAAAAAATTGATGGTCATGTTGTTGATGAAGAAATAGTTGCTTTTAGTTTATATATACAGTCGCTTTGGTATACAGGTATAGCGTTATTAATATTATCAGATGTTGTCTCTGGTTATTAGTTGATGAGTTTGTGTAGCGTTGATAATAGCACAGCGTGAGCATTGATGTCTCCCATGAGGAATGGCAGCATTACTGCACCACAACGTCACCATTACTACACTCTTCTAATAGTAATATATTTAATGCAAGCCTTAATTCAAAATTGTAATCATAAATTTGATGATCGCATTCACATCTGCTTTTATAATACCTTAACAGCTATTCCGTGAAGCATTTTTTCAAACTAGAGTTAATAAACTTTTTTTAATGGCTTTTATTTATCAAATTATGGATTGTACTGATGTTTGATTAAAATTTAGGTTTTAAGATATGCATTAATTCATGATCAATAAATATTTCTTGAGGTTCTTCAGATGCATTATCGATAATTTATATGTATTAAGTATTTTTGCACTTCGGTTGTGCATAAATGAAAATAACTCATTAACTGCTAACCACTTATACAAACAATATTTTATAAATATTTTAGAGTATTTCTACGCAATAGTTATTTCACCTGAACTGAGCGAGCATTGGCATAACAACGTTAGTCATCATCTTCCTCATCATCATAAATGTATGGCTTGTTTTAGTTTGTTATTATGTTTGGCTCTTGTAATGCTTGATTAGTGAAGCGATTATGACCTCTGTATTAGTCAGCTTTGCCTTGCGATCAATTTTCACATGTTTTAACCCAAAAAATATCAATTCTTCAACTTAATTGATAACTTGGAATGAATTACGAAGCAAAATGTTCTTTGAATACTATCGATTCCAGATCGAGTGTCTTAATTATAGCTCATTCATGAAGAGAATTTAATTGAATCTATTCAACAAAAATATCTAAAGTTATTCAAATAACACGCACGCTATTTCTTAATGTAAGAATAAGGTCGTCTTTTGGGTCACATATGAATCAAAACATTTTTCAATAGAGATGTGACCATAAAATGAGTTTTATTTGTTTATCAAAAATAATTGGTGAAGAGTTTGTAAGTAAACCACTTTTTTATTGGGGTTCAATGCTATTCCTTTCTGAGTAATGATGAAAGTCGATAATTCTAAATAATTTATTCTAATTTATTCTATTTGTTAAACTTAATAAATGAGTTTAACTTCAAATTTTAATCAAACTGTAAGAAAATTAAATACGGAAAAAATTATTAAAGTTTGAAGTAAGGTTCGCCCGAAACTTCTAAAAGTAATACTTTAACCCCCATTTTCTACTCTATAATCCAATTAATTAAACCATTTTTTAAATATATTATTCAGTTTGCAATAATTAGTATTTAAATATAATATTCCAACTCAATTGTGACGGTGTCTGACTCCTAATTGAGTATTAAACTACTTAAAACTTAGGCCACTCTGTTATCGGACAATACCAACACTTAAATTCTGGACAAAGGCGGGGAAAGTACTTAATAAAATGTCAAATGGAAAAGATTTTATATTAAGTTATATAAAAGTTAATTCAATAATAAATAAATTAATCATAAATTCTATTTATATTAAACTTAACTATACGTTAAATCAAAGAAAAACTGCTTTAATGTATTGAAACTAGTGTTGAAAAGATATGAAGCTGAGCCGAGGACTCGAACCCGGGGCCTTTCGATAACATGTCGGACGTCATAATCACTAGACTACAGAGTCTACATATCTTTTCAACACTTAGTTTTGACTTTTGATACTATTTTAATGTATGGTTGAATGCTTTGTTACACTTAACACTATAGGTGTCCGGTACTTAGGACTAACACTATTATGTTGTGTACAGCAGGTGTACAGTACTAATAAGAAAGTTCATTAAGTTTACGAAATGCTAAAGTATTAATACTATATGAATTTCAGGGTCGGACACGAAGCTGGGTTCCAGTCATACCTGTGAACTTCCAGTGAATAGCACATTGAAACAAAGGTTTGCTACCGTTCCTGAAAAAATTATGGACAAAATTTTTATATTGTTTTAAACATATATGTGAAGTATTATTTCAATTTTATTTGATTTTGATTATTAATTTTAAACTAAATTTTTACAAATTAATTCATAATCTAACATGAATTCTAAAGTATATAATATTATTGTCGTTTGTTAAACAATTTAAATAATAGAATATTATATAACTAAAGCTAAAATCTAAAAATGTTAATTATTTTATTGATTTTAAACTATGGAATTTTTATTGAGCACTTAATGCAATTTAACCTATTTCTTGTTATAAGTTCTCTTAAAGAAGTGCATTATTTGTTTTTTAAAAATATTTAGTCATATTTTCGTGTTTTAATTGTCTTTATTTTAGTTTAAAATCAAATTAAAATAAGTTTAAAATTAAAGCCTGGGTTCACAGGTATGACTGGAACCCAGCTTCGTGTCCGACGCTCATGAATTCATAAATTACTATACATTACAAAATTAATAATGGTATTCAAATAATTTAAAGCAAAATCAATACAATTTGATATAAACTAACAGACTTTCAATTCAGAATAGTTATCAGAAAAGATGTCCATTAATACAATTGCATTCCTCAAAAGCAAAGAATTACTTAAAAAGATGAAAAATGATTGGGATTAAGACCTATTGGCATAAATTGAATTATTAAAGAGGAAGTTATGTTCAATTTTTGCAGTGTTTTGAATTTTTTTTTCAATTATGAATTATAAATTTAAAATAATTCATAATAATGGGTTCAAAATAATTAAAGTAATCGCATTTTTACAGGTTATGAAACAAAATTGATATTAAATTTTCAAACTGCAGTTTCGGAGTTTTATTTTTGGCAGTTTCGAGCGCTCACCGTTTAAAATGGAATGAAAGCACAGTTTCTGATCGATGGTTAGATTCAAAATAGAATTTCTCACAAATTTGAATTAACTTCGAGAAAGTGCCAAAAAGGGGCCTATTTTTCATTTCTTAAGCACAGAGATTATAAAAACATGATTTAAATTATCCAATACTTAGCATTTGTTGTTAATCTCTTCTATCAAAATAACAGTGAAATAGGAATAAACAAAATAAATCATTACATTATAAGACTTCCTTAACTTCATTAATACTTTATTTTCGAGTGAAAATCGAGACTAAAAAAGTTAAAATATATAGAGCTTTAAAAGCAATGACTAGCTGAGGCAGAAAAGTGAAAACTGGGCGAACCTATTATGCATAAAGTTGTTGTTCATAAAGAGCATATTGTGGTCGTTCTATTTTGATGTGCATGTGTACCAAATTTACCTCCAACTTGTTTTGTTGGTGCTCTTGTTTCGACCTACACATCAATTTCGCTTTCGCTTTATCTTATAATTACCATTGATCTGCACATACGCTCACTATTATAATGAAATTGCGCATAAAAAAGAATCCAATAATTGGTTAACAATATCCCACTCTTGAACAAAAAGCAAGCATTAGTACTATTATATGGCATAAAAAGTATAATATGCTTTTGAATATAAAGATTAAACCCTCAATAGTTATTCGTTAACTCGATAGTACTGTATAAGTAATAATATTTTGCAATTTTGTCAAGTTTTTTATGTTAGAGAAACCCAAACTATAAAATATTTCCACTAAAATATAGGTCACATTTTTGAATAATAATAATGAGCAAAATCTAAGTAATTCTCTATAGAGTAATACACTTTTTTATGGCAAACTTAAGTTCAACCTTGAATTGACTATTACTTGAATAGTCAAATCTTTTAGCTTTCAATTTTTGCTCGCTTTTAACTTTTGTAAAATAGGCTTTTATTTTCTTCTAAGCAGTCATTTGGCGGCCGCTCCCTGTACTAGAATATAAGTTTCATCACTTTTGAAGTACAAAGAATAATACAAACACTAATATTTTGGATTATACTCTGAATCATTTTATTGTTGCATTATATTAATGCCAAATTGCAATGAAAATAGTTATATTAAATACTGCAGCAAATCAAATGTTGTAATACTTCATATTCTACTCTGTCGTACAATACCTACAGTACCAACAATACTAACAATA